>JAPFBL010001922.1:1092500-1202500 GCA_026182355.1 Hermatobates lingyangjiaoensis
ATTTTCGGAAAACACGTCTTCAATAACGAATTTATTCACAAGATTATAAACAGATAATTTGAAAATAAATCGCATCTGGCAATAAAACTACTACTGAAGGAACCATACACAATAGAAAAGAAGGTTTTCTTTTCTCTTTACTCTCGAAGGCGTATTTTCCGAAAATTGAAGTAAGTGTATTTCTTTACTCTGTGTGTTACACTTCTTCATATATATATATATATAATATATATATATATATATATATATATATATTATATTATATATATATATATATATATATATATTATATATATATATATATCAGTTGGGTTTTTGACTCTGACGAAGACCGCTTGTTACGGTTGAAAGATCTTAGTCTTGCTTTCCCATTTTCTTATTGTGGTTTGATCATTGATTGTTATTTCACGTGTTTATGTGAAATCTTTTTATATATATAAATATAAAGATTTCACATAAACACGTAAAATAACAATCAATGATCAAACCACAATATGAAAATGGGAAAACAAGACTAAGATCTTTCAACCGTAACAAGCGGTCTTCGTTAGAGTCAAAAACCCAACTGAAATACTAGATGCAGAAAACATCTGGTGAGGGGCTGAGAAGAGAGGAAGGGAAGAATGGTATTTTAAAAGGGTGAAAGCGCAGGAAAAGACTAATGTCCAGAAAGGGATGTTTGGGGAAACAAACTAAGAGGGTTGACAGCTAGTGGATAGTTTTTTACTCTTTCTTGCTGTATTTCTTTGTTTATCGGTACTCGGTCAGTTCTTCAGGTTCAAATTAAACTGTCATTGCTAACGTCTCGGTTTTTATTTAAAACCTTTTTCATATGCCTACAAAACAGTGGAAATAGAAGAAATAATTGAATCATTCAAAAATCAAACATACATAACATACATAACTAATTGCATTTTTATGTATGCTTGATTTTTGAATGATTGAGTTATATCTTACATTTCCTCTGTTTTGTATGCCTATAAAAAGGTTTTAAATAAATGCCTAAACGTTGGATATGAGAGTTTAATTTGAACCTGAAGAACTGACAGAGTTTTGTATATATATATATATATATATATATATATATAAAGATTTCACATAAACACGTGAAATAACAATCAATGATCAAACCACAATAAGAAATGGGAAAACAAGACTAAGATCTTTCAATCGTAACAAGCGGTCTTCGTCAGAGTCAAAAACCCAACGTTGGGTATTGTGGTTTGTATTGTGGTTTGATCATTGATATATATATATATATATATATCATCACAAAAGACATACCCCATTCTATAGTAAAGTAAGTAATAACAAAAAGGAAAAGAATCTATGCACTTTTAGTAATTAACTTGTATGTTAAAGATTTCAAAATCAAAACAAGGGAAGATAGAAGATGACAAAGAGGACACAAGAGATCATAAGAGATGTAGTTGGGAGTGATGTAAAGAGTGTTTTCAGGACCCGTAGCATGCCAATCATCCAAACATCTGACGAAATAAAGAGGGAGAGAAAGCCAAGCAACAACTTGTCTCGTAACTTTCCTTACCAAATGCCTATCCATTTTTAGGACTGGCCAAGTTAACAGAATTATTTATATTAGACAGGATTCAGTATGTTACGTATAATGATGGACTCTCCAATACTTTGGCTTGTTTCCAGTTCATGGAATTTTTAAATTAAAGAGTTTTCAGAAAGAAGCCTTTTATCTTTTCTTTCTCATCATATTATATTTATATTATATATACTACATTATAGTATACATTATGTACTACAACATATATATATATATATATATTATATTTTACTACAATATTACATACTATACTATATAGTATACTATATATATATATATATTATATATATATAGTTTAACAGGCGTTTTCAGCACTTTATCAGTTTGCTTAACATACTTCAGCTTGCAATCTTGAAAGTTTTAAACTTTTTGAATGATTGGTCGCATAGTTACTCGATTAGTTTTTCTTTCCCAATTCAATTCATACAAATAAACACAATCGATATTAATAAATTGAATGATGCACCAACTTTACACTGTAAGCTACTTAGCTTTAATGATATTCCTCTTTACTGATAACCATGTTGATGGTCGTAGATATAGTACTGAAAATAGCATTTTGATTTACCGTCTCCATGTATTTCCTTCTCTTCTTGATCTCATCAAAAATTTTGTGTTTTAAATTTCTGCATTGTATTTAGTAAAACTCATATAGAGTTTTTGATGTAAATAAATGAGTATGATTATACCCCCAGGAGTTTAATAGATTTGATATGTTGATGTAATTTATATTTCACCCAAGAACATAAATGATAACATATTTCTTAGAAAATTAAATTGTCTGGTCAGACAATAAACTTCAATTTGAAATTCAATATCAAAACTTAAGGAAAATTTTGTCTATTTTTTATGTTCTTTTGGTGCGAAAAGGGTAATAAGCTGGTGCTTGGTGTTTCTAAGAAAAATAATCTGAATGATAATTCACATTATGATGTGAATTCTTATAATCATTTTATATAAGAATTCATTACTTTCTTACTTCTCTTAGGAAGTGTCTGTAGCAGAGGATGTTTATAAGAGTTTTTAAGATCTCTAGTAAGAAGTATCAAGACCATCCGCTCTCTGATGCTAAATTAATATATACTAAACTCTGTATTCATAATATGAATAACTACTTCATAGGAACTTGAATAATTAAACACAAGAGTAAGGACCTTTCGACTCTACTAAATTACTTGTACTGCCTTTTAGTGTTGAAAGAGTACATTCTATCTCTGTCAAAGAAGTAAAGTATTTCTACAGTAATTCATGTTCTAGGTAACACAGTGGAAACATATAGACCACCCAATAAACTATTCGATGAGTAGTAATGAAGTATTTGTGCAATCTAGTCCTTTAGAAGATTGCAAACTAAATATATTTTAGCCAAAGATGTTGAATACTGGACACAAATGTTAACAAAACACTTATTACTTCATCATTAGTTGTGGAATCCGTAATTGTGTGGTATTTACTCATTCTGAGGTAGTTGTTTTCACTGGACCAACCCGTCAGTACTACATCCTTGGTGTCTTCCTGATGATGAACATGAGTGTTCAAAACGCGTTGAATAAAACTTCATTTGTGTGAGACTTTTGTTGGTTTATCCATTTTACCTCAGAATGACTTATTACTTCATATAAAGAAATCTTTGAGTACTTTATTTTTGGAAACAGGTAAATTTAAAAATTCTATAAACTGGAAACAAGTGTAAGTCTTAGTTCATCAAAAGTAGAACAGTAAATGTAATATTATTGAATCTTGTCTAATAAAAAATAATTTTGATAACTTGACTAATAGACATGGGTTATTAACCTTGATAGGCATTTTGCAAAGGAAGCTATGGGATATTTAGTTGCCTAACAGTTTCCTTTCTTTTTAACTAGATGTTTAATTGATTGGTATGTAAGTGCAAGGAGAGGAGAACTGAGTTGGGTTTTTGACTCTGACGAAGACCGCTTGTTACGGTTGAAAGATCTTAGTCTTGCTTTCCCATTTTCTTATTGTGGTTTGATCATTGATTGTTATTTCACGTGTTTATGTGAAATCTTTATATATATATATATATATATAATATATATATATACATAATCAACGCCAAAACTACAGTATGAAATTCAAAAATATGATTAAGAGGTTACAAATAAAAGAAAAGAACTAATCTTCTGTATTCAGTGCATACTAATAAAGGAAGCAGGGAACATGGTATTTACATGTTTGTGGATTGATATATTCCTCCTTAGTCACCTTAGTCTTACTTGCTTGGCTATTAGATTTAGGTTGATAGTTTTGTGAGTATCGAGCGCTATTTGCAGTGGAGAGGTGCTTACTCTGTTTTGTGAAAAATAAAGTACTTTTAAAATAAATATAAGTCCTTATAACTATGTTTATTCTGATACTTTTTTTTCCTCATCATCAACCAAACGACAAAATATCTGCAGAAATATTTGTCCCAGTAAATGATTCATTCTCAACAATTAAGTTTAGAATAAAACTTGTTGATATATATATGTATATGCAGAAGAATCACAATAAATATACACGTGAAGCAAGCAATGAAGTTTAAAAGTTTAAACCAGGATGGATTAAACCATCGTGGCTTAGAGATCATATATATATATCTACGTTTCACGGTAAATCACAGACACAGAACAAAGGAACAAACACAGTTACTGTCTCTAATTTTCGGTCGAACCGTCAACAGGAGAGTTGAGATAGGGACACAAAGTGCACTTGTGTAGCGACGGTTGGAAACCAACAGTGTTGTCACACGCGTGCCCGGTTCATGTAAGGTAAGAAAAATTAAATTATTATTTAAGTATTTATTATTTATTTCCTGGATTAATTTTCTTTTGTTTCAGTTATTTTCTTCTTAATTTTCTTCATTTTCTTATTATCTTTTAAGTTTGTATTAATTATATTTCCAAATTTTCTTCATTTTCAATTTTTGAGCTCATAGCTTGTTTTTAGTTAGATAATTTTTTCTACCTTACTTGAACCGGGTACGCGTGTGACAACACTGTTGGTTTCCAACCGTCGCTACACAAGTGCGCTTTGTGTCCCTATCTCAACTCTCCTGTTGACGGTTCGACCGAAAATTAGAGACAGTAACTGTGTTTGTTCCTTTGTTCTGTGTCTGTGATTTACCGTGAAACATCTGTTGACCTTTTGGATAGTTTTCTTGTTTACTATATATATATATATAATATACTTATAAAGATTTCACATAAACTGGTGAAATAACAATCAATCATCAAACCACAATAAGAAATGGGAAAAGAAGACTAGGATTTTTCAACCGTAACAAGCGGTCTTCGTCAGAATCAAAAGCCCAAATCAGTTGGGTTTTTGACTGACGTGATATAAAGATTTCACATAAACACGGAAAATAACAATCAATGATCAAACAAAATATGAAATGGGAAAACAAGACTAAGATTTTTCAACCATAACAAGCGGTCTTCGACAGAATCAAAATCCAACTCCAAAGACTGCTTGTTATGGTTAAAAGATCTTAGACTTGTTTTCCCATTTCATATTGTGGTTGATCATTGATATGTAATATATATATATATATATATATATAATATATATATTATATATATATATAAAGAGTTAAAACAAATTGAACACAGAAATAGAAACAGGTATGATTCACTTTTATATTACGACGATCGTCGTCTTCAGGAACCTAAGAGTCCCACAGGAAGGAAGTGCGGTGGCTCCTTCCTTCGACACCTTCCTGCGGGACTTTTCACCTCCTCTTGACGACGATCGTTGAAATATAAATGCAAGTCATGCCTGTTTCTATCTCTCTTCCTTCATTTTAACTCTTTTTTTTATTTAAAATTCCTTTGGACTGTTTCATTTAATAGCTGCAGGCATATAAATGCGTAGGTGTGGGCGTTTTCTGTGTGTCGTGTGCGTGAGTGCATACGTGTGTGTGTATGTGACTAGTTGGTGATTATACAGCGCCTGTCTCACTTACTCAGAACCGTTCACTCGGAACTTCTACTTCTCTTTATCAATTATGTGTGTTAGTATACCATTTTAATTTTAAAAGTATATACTGAGGACTTTGGTTTCGATAAGAAATACAGGGTCCAAAATTGTTGATGTAAAACTAAATTACACTCAAAAAGTCATTAAATTATTGTAGTTAATATTGGTATATATGTATATATATATATATATATATATATGTATATATATACCATGATAAACAAAAAACGGTCCGGCAGGACAGATAACACTTAAAATAAACAGTGACACATAGACTGAAACATAACAAGGACTCACTTTTCAATATTTCGACCGCCATTACGGTCGAAATATTGAAAAGTGAGTCTTTGTTTTATATATATATATATATATACCATGATAAACGAAAAACGGTCCGGCAGGACAAATAACAATTAAAATAAGCAGTGACACATAAACAGAAACACAACAAAGACTCACTTTTCAATATTTCGACCGTAATGGCGGTCGTCCTCAGGAGAAGAAGTGAATTGACGGAGGGACGACAGTCAACTGAAGAACTCACTGGGTGAGGGCTAAAGCAGTGCTGCCGCAAAGGAGACAAATAAAAAAGGAACTAGGAAGTCGAGAGCAAAAAAAAAAAATGTTTTTGAAAGGTAGAAAAAGGTTAAGAAAAAAAAAATATAGAACAATTATATATATATATATATATATAGATATATATATAAATTCATGCATTTTTTCATTACCACATAATTTTATTATTAAATAATTTTAATATTAATATATATAAATGATCAAACCACAATAAGAAATGGGAAAACAAGTCTCAGATCTTTCAACCGTAACAAGCGGTCTTCGTCAGAGTCAAAAACCCAACTGATTATTGGGCATATATATATATATATACATGTATATATAGTTAGCTTCAGCTACACGAAGGGACTACTTCTGCCCGATGGCGATGAATGTCTAAATATCGCCGTGAGTCTTTTTTTGCATGTGTTTTTATGTTTTTCTCTTTCCTTGGTGAACTCTATATATATATATAAACTTAAAAATTGTTATTGACCTCTTCTATTCTATTCAATGTTTTGTTATTGAGGGCTAGGTCAAGTAAAAAGGAAATATATATATATATATGTGTGTGTGTGTGTGTGTCTATGTATTTGTGGGCGTGGTCGTATATGTGTGTTTGTAGATGGTGGTACCCATATTTTTGTGAATATAATAGATTTCGTATTCTTTATAAATTATTCTTTATTTTTCCACATGTAGACAGAAATTGTGTAAAAGTACTATATAGTTTTGGAAAATATGAGAAAATAATATTATTTTTTCTACGGACTCCGAATTCTCTTGGGTAGATTTGTTGAATTGTATATTTTCTTAGTAAGAGTGTATTGATTAATTATTTATCCTAATATATTCATTATATAAAACATGTGATTTTTTTCCATACACTATGCCAAAAACTAGTTGACTCAAAAATCATAGGTGTTTATATGTCATCCAATTTGATTCGAGACTGGATGCTAACTTTTGTTTTTTATCGTCATAATTTTCACTAT
Source organism: Hermatobates lingyangjiaoensis (assembly GCA_026182355.1). Classification (NCBI taxonomy): domain Eukaryota; kingdom Metazoa; phylum Arthropoda; class Insecta; order Hemiptera; family Hermatobatidae; genus Hermatobates; species Hermatobates lingyangjiaoensis. The sequence continues at coordinate 1,099,605 of JAPFBL010001922.1, forward strand.
AGAATGTTTAAATGTTTTAAAGAAATTAACTTGTTATATCTGTTTGATTTTGTTAAAATAATTTAAGTAATTTTATTGTTACTATCAATGAATGGACTGTCTGTGAGTTTGATGAAAGTTCAGTTTAGATTAGTCCGTATATTTGTTTGGTTAGTATTGTTAAAGGATATCTTTCCTTTTGACAATTGTGTTAGTGGCTTACAGAATTTAATATAGTGGAAGTGGATCAGATTTTGCTTGAAAGAAGCAAGAGGCCATGGGAGTGCTACGGTGTGCCATTATGGCTAACGGTACCGAGGAGAAGTGGCAGCCTGGGTCGACTGCTATCTCACGCAACGGTACTGACCACTACAACGAACCTCTTGCCACTACCTGAGGACACCAACCACTATTGAAACATACCCATGCCCACCATCCTCAACCTTTACAAATCATCATAAACACTTTAGTTTTTTGGCCTTTATATATTTGTCCAAAATATTTAAAAAATTATATATTTGTAACAAATTGGTGTTATATTCCAAATAATATAAAAAGATTTCACAAAACATGTGAAATAACAATCAATGATAAAACCACAATAAGAAATGGGAAAACAAGACTAAGATCTTTCAACCGTAACAAGCGGTCTTCGTCAGAGTCAAAAACCCAACTGAACACTAGATGCAGAAAACATCTGGTGTTCAGTTGGGTTTTTGACTCTGACGAAGACCCTTCTCAACTCCTCACCAGATGTTTTCTGCATCTAGTGTTCAGTTGGGTTTTTGATTCTGACGAAGACCGCTTGTTACGGTTGAAAGATCTTAGTCTTGTTTTCCCATTTCTTATTGTGGTTTGATCATCCAAATAATATGTATGTAGTTCTTTGTCTTATTTGCTAATGACGCAGTACCCAAGGGAAATCTTAATAATGTACAGTGTAACTGTATTATATTGCCATTTCTCTTACAAAACACCAATATTCTAAGATCTGTGATATGAATCACTAAGTAAAATCATTGATAATGATAAAGAAATAAAAAAAAACTTTCATGATCTAGTTCCATGGGGGCTGAGAGACGCCTAAAGGCATAGGGCAAGGAAAACATACTTTTGGGTCTCTCTTGGATCAACTGAACTCTCCATGTTTGAATGAGTTGCCGTTGCCTTGTAAAATTTAATCCACATAAAGTTATAAGCCTTACTATATAATTAAAAAAAAATGCACTCCTATCACTTATATGCTTTACTGTCACATATTGAAATATAATTAAATCAACCATATAAGGAATAAAGTTAATTTAGCTTGTAATCTTCACCAACCAATTTATATAGTCCTACAACATTACCTGAATGTCTGTCTGTCTGTTTCTAATGAATTTTTAAATAGCTTTAGTGATCTGATAAAATTTTTCATGTTAACTTAAATACAAGTAAAGCATCATATCTGTATCTTAAGGTTATATTATTAGTAACCCTTAGTGATAATTTATTTTACAATAACTAACTTAAAAGCTAAGAGTTGATTGGATTGAAAATCGAACGTAGAAGATAAACCTTGTGTTTATTACAATTTACTCACTTTTAAAAAGTGAGTTCTACTCACGCGAGTACTAAATAAGAAGTTTTCCTACAATAAAAACAAATTGAGGATCAGTATCTAGAGCTGCCAACATAAAAGAAAGTCATGTTTACTGATATCTATAGACTGTACTAATAATAATATTTTCTACTAGTCTATAATTTCTAATAATATTTCGGAATACCACGTATCATCTCTGAATTTTTGTAAAATAGCCGTCAAAGACTGACACGTCTGCTAGTTTAACGATATACCTTTTAGTCATATGTTTTAAGAGATAAAAGATATTTATACAATGAGCTTCTTTCTAAAGATATCTTAAAAACGGATAATATAAGAAACATTATTCAAATAATCCACTCAGGACATCAAAAGATACCATTCACATCGTTTCATAATGTTTATATAAAGTCAACAGGAATGGGAAAATAACATAAAAAGGTATAAAAAATGAAAATATTACATGTAAAATAATGCAGCTGTATTCCTAAATTAAAAATATGGTCTTTCCTTCTTGTATATGTTGAACTCTAATCTGTCTCGTATATTAGACCTCTTAAATTTGTTTATAAATCAGTTTTCTTAGGTCTCACTGAACTATTTTAACCATCTATTAGCATATCTATTTCTGATTGTAGGTATTCAATTTTACTACTTACACTGCTACAGGATTTGGCGAGCATGTGTGCCAGCATTATTGTGCGACCGAAAAAGGCCTCCTCTTAAATCCGCAGCGTAACGTTATTATTTTGAACGGAAACCTGTCACAAAACCGTCAGCCTGAATAAATTTTGAACAAGACAGTGAATGTTGGTATTGATGGTTGTAGTAAAATTATACTGGTCTGTTAAGTAAAGGGAATAAAGTAAAACTTAGAAAGAACAGCAGCTATAGCTAAAAGAAAAATATTAATTGTAATATGAGATGATGAGAGCCCAAATAGGATTGAATCTATAATCTGCCATATAACACAACCTCGGCGTCTACACACTTTTGAAAATACTAAAAAGATATTAAGAAAAAAATACTCAAACTTTCAATGTAATGTTATTTTTTTTTATTTTAAGAATATAACCTTTAATTTAGGAAACAACTACAGGAGTGACCAGGAAGCAGCTGCAGAAGTTATTTCCTGTGTTCATTCACCTCCGCAGGCAATCCGGTCGCCTTGGATGGTCTTGTGCATGACAATTATAACTCATACATACTCCCTTCACACACACGCAAACACACACACACACACACACACACACAAACTGTTTCTGCTTTGCACGTAAGGACAATGATTGCTACTGGTTGCGATATGCTAATAATTGCGTTGGTTAAGAGGTAAGGAGTTGAAGATGAACTCATGACTTATGTTATTCAGAGGACAGTCATGTTCTTCCTCCCAATAAACTCAATGAACATTAAAGCAAAACATGTTAAGAAAAGAAAAACAATATTATTATTACATCACTATAAGTAGTGTATAGTAATCAGGAAACCATTCGATCTTAAAATTTTGATGAACTTACCTCTTTTTTTAGGTGTCCTAGACCGCCTTTCGATGTTTTCTCCGTGTCTGTGATTTAAACCTAAACAGAAAGAAGTCGTTAGGAGAAAACAGTACTTGATTGATGAAATTTATATATAGGAAAAATATCCCCTATAATGCATATGTGCTGTATATTTTTTGAAAAACATTGCATCATACGAAACCCCAATTTAAGGTGTTATGCGATCCATGCCGAAGGATGGATGATTCAGGGGTTACTGTATTATGAACGCAGCCTCAAGAGTACCAGGCGACCCTCTTGAGTAAATAGCCTCACTTCGGTATGCGGTGCTCTGCCAGAGCGGACAAAATACCACCGATAGAGATACAGGAATTTTCCCCTGTATGATACTAAGAAGAAGGAAGTTCGGAGACCATCCTCCAGAAACGCAGAGGGTCTAAAAGCGCTAAATAGTGGGAACCAACCTCCCACAAGTGCACCTAAGGACCCGTAGAAGACCGTCCCGAAGAAGTAGAAAAGAAGTTACTTTCTCCTGAAACGTAGGGAGCCTCAATGGACATTATCAATGATGGTTTATGCTGATTCTGCAAAATAGAGGAAGAAACACCGTTGCACCTACTAACTGACTGTACGGCAACTTTGCTGCACAGGGGTAGGTGCTTCGGGGCACTAACAAAACCTTAGAAAAGCTTTTACCACTGGAACCAGCAAAAGTGTTGAGCTTCTTGGAGCCGTTGAAGCTAACTGCTGGGGTACTTTAGTACAGACGAGGGGAAGTACAATTGTTTTTAAGACACAGTGCTATAGTCACCCTCAAATAATGATAATAATCATCATCATCATCAAACGAAAGTCAAACTTTTGAGCAATATGTGACAATATGTTTTGAACAACATATTTTTTCTCCTAAACTACTAACTACCAGCTAAAACACTAGTACGTTGTATTTTTGGGATTATTATGAAACCAACAATAGTTATTTCTTAAGTAAAAACTTATGATTGATTTTGAAGTTTCAACACTCGTTTCAATACCGGTCACACTATTTTACAGATCAAAAATAAATTACTCCTAGAAGTAGTTGACATAGGAATATTAGTTGTATATATTTATGCTGATATAACTTTAATAAAGGCAGCAAAATGGTCTATGTCATGAATTCAAAAAATCATTTCTCTAGGCTGCTAACTATGATAACAGAAAGTTCGACACAAAAATTTAGCCAAAATTATTGTACTACGAAAACAAAATGAAAAATCTAGATTTCTAAAAACTGCCACGAAGCTGTATGAACTCCTGTAACTCACCCAGGGATGATAATAACCTTCTGTACCTGTTAGATTCATTTAAGTGGAGTCGATATTTTTAATTTACTTAACAAATTTTTAATCTGGAGGCAGAGGTCTAACTATTCATACTGAGGATTTGAGGTTCTAATATTGCTCATGGCCCTAGATTTGTCATGTAGAAGAAGGAAATTTGTGCATGCCGCTGGTTGGAGAGGACGAAAAATCGTTGTTGCCTAGTCCTGGTCCAGTTTTTCCCAAAATGGGCGGTACCGCCCCCCAGGGGGCGATGCTTTGATATCAGGGGGCGCTAATGCAAAAACGAGCGGGGATTCTATTTCCATAAATTGAAAATGTTCATGCAATATAATTTCTAAATTTAAGTGAAAACACAACATGTAAACTTCTAGGAAACAGTTTCTTAAAATTATTTTGTTTTGATAATTCATTTTTATGTTAAAAGTATATTCTCACCTAAGTTTCTTTTATTGTGTAATAATTCTTTCGCATAAATATGCTATGAAACAATACATCTATTGGATTCTAAATAAATATTCGATTAGTAATTATTTTAATTTAATTATTAAAATGTTACTCATTTGGTTATTTAGTCTAGGAATCTGATTATTATTCAAGGGTGTTGAGTTATAGGTTTATGGACCCAGGCGGGCGGTCACTCGAAAAAGTTTGGGAAACAGTGTCCTAGTCCATATTAGGTTCAAGACCCCTACCCACTGAACTTAAGTGAAAAAACATTGAGGACTCGTAATGTAAAATAAGAAAGTATTATGTAGCGCCTTTGAAAACACATGTACCTTTGTTTGGTCCTGGAACTACATTGAAACGAAGAGTACAATTGCGGACATTGTTAATACAAATACAAATCAAACAATACTAAATTAACTATCAGTTTGCATGTACCTAATTTACTGCAAAACAAAATAATAAAAGGTGAAGTGAATGGGACTTAGCTGTATGCACTGATACCAGGAATGGTAAGTTTAAATATTTTGTATTTCAACATAATGACTTATTAAAAATGTACTCCACTTAAAATTGACACTCAAACAATGAAAAACATAATGGTTTGGTAAGAAAAATGGAAGGATTTTGATTAAAACAACATTTTGGAGAGTTTAAATTATAAGTAAATATATGTTTAATAAGGACATTTATTTTAGCAGTTTGAATAGATAAAATGGGAAACAATACTGAAGGAGACAAGTGATGACAGGTTGTAACTCATAAATGACATAACGATTGTTAAAGTTAGACTGCAAGGCGACAGAGCTAATGAGAAATTAAACTTATTTCCAACTGCCAGGCAACTCGTTTGGCTTTAAAGGAACTAGAACAAAACTTGACTGACTAAACGAGCTTAATTTCACCGGCATTTATTCCTCAATTGAACGCAACTACCAGATCTCTTTGGGAAACACAACTCGCTAATGTGAATTAATGCAGCGCTGACACAGTTCAGGTTTTTCAAATCAATATTTTTTTATTACCATTACCTAAGTATACACTTTGTTTGGTTGACGACACATAAAACTCCCTTTAATGTAATTGCTTTAATACTTTTACAAGTATAAAAGAATTGCAAAACAGCCATGTGTTCAATGTACAGTTAGGTAAATATACCTTCCACGACTTCCTACATCCCTCCGAATGCCCTCCCACCCCTGCCATCACTCCTTGACACCCTCAGTCCTTCCTAGGACCCTGTTGCAATATCTCAACAGTGCAGTAATTAAAAATCTTTTCTACTTATAAATTAGTTCATCTTTCAGTATGCTGTCCTGTTTTAATAAGGTTCAGTATTAAATAAGTCAATTTTCTTATAATTCCCTTGTTAAAAATCTCAATAGTGCAATTCAACATTCATATATTGTATTCAGTTTCAAATAATTCACTCTGATGTTCTTAAAGATCACAGATAAGTATATTTTTAGATGTAAACCCGAAGAAGAACTGTAAGTGTTCGAAAGGAGTTGTTAGTTCCCATATTAAGGATTTTTTTTTGTGTGGAGACGTAATTTTTGAAATTTCCCAATTTGAGTTAATACGATTCTATAACAAACACAAGTTATGATATTTGAAAAAGTTGTAAGAAAAATTTGTATAACTTAAAAGTGGTCAGAAGTTGTTTTGTAATTAAAACCGTTATTCTTATTTCTTTCAATACCTACTGTATCGTTAACAAGATACAGGGGAGAGAGTGCTCATTATATGGGAACAAGTATATAAATTATAACTTTCTTTATTAGAATAACACTGACTTTTTTTACTATATACATGTTTAGATATGATTAACAAATATTTTCTATTATACGCTCATCTTCTATTAAGGACCAGTAAAAAGTAATAATACAATACAACTAAAGTTGCTGGACTCTTTGAGGGTTATGTAGTTAAAAACTGAACTCTGCCTTCCGAAGATTCAAAAATTTATATTTTCATTATCAAAGCTGTACGAAAATACATAATTTATGATTAGTAACTAAAAAATACTGGAATTAAAACATAGAAAAATTGTTTACCGTTTTTGACGGCTTTTAACCAACTATTTTTAACTCCTACACTTGGTGTAAGGTATGTTTAATTATTATCATTTTTTTAATCCCAATTTTTTGTAATTACTAATCATAAATTATGTATTTCCTTATAGCCTTAATAATAAAAATATAAATTTTTGAATCTTTGGAAGGCAGAGTTTAGTTTTTGGCCAGACAACCCTCAAGAGTCCCGCAACTTTAGTTGTTCTAGTGTATTATTTTCAATTATATCTCACTGATAGATTAAGTCTAAAAGAAGAACCTTAAATCAAAGGTTTAGAAATGTCAATATAAAATGTTATTAGTTTTTGTTTAAAATGAAAAATGAAACTTTACAGCCTTCCAGTGCCAATACCTTGTTCTGCAAGGGAGGCGATAACGGGGGTAAATTTATCGTTTACCCTCGCCCCCATCGCCTCGCTCATCATTCTTCCTACCCACACTTATGCAACTTACACATAGAGCCACTATTTCCTGAAAAGCATTTCTTTTTGCTCGCTGCTTCTCTTGAAGTATTAAGTTTCCCTTGCACCCGAAGGAATGATGTTTTCTCTATGATAACCCTACACCCTACACAGTGCAGATGTCATTGTCCAATTTGAAGTGAAAAAGTTCTAAGGCTCAATTCACAGTCAATAAGTTTGATATTATGTTTGGTTGTAGTAAAGTTTAGCGTAGAACATTTTTTCACCTGCTGGAATATAATGCACTTGAATTATTAATAAATCATATTTCATTCTGTCTTTTATTTACTCAAGCTTTATAATTTCACTAAATTGAAATATATTTCTATCTAGTTGTAGCTATAATTAAAAAAAATGTGCGACTTAGATTTATTTTCCCCCTTTTTGATGAAAATACAATCCGAAACGGACAAATAAAGTTCTGTGTACATGAAGAGATATAGAGAAGTTAAAAAGACACACTAACAGTATCTACTTTTTGGTTTGAACCAACTTCAAGAGAGATAAGAGAGGGAAACCAAGCAAACTGGTACAGGGTTTCCCTCTGAATTCCCTCTTTTATCTCTCATGAAGATGATCAAAACCAAAAATTAGAAACGGTAAGTGTGTGTTTTTAATGTCTATATATTTCTGGAACTACATTCAACTTTAACTTTATTTTATTCATACACAACATTCTAATTGATATACTTAAGGTATCAATATATATATATAAAGATTTCACATGAACACGTGAAATAACAATCAATGGCCAAACCACAATATGAAATGGGAAAACAAGGCTAAGATCTGTCAACCGTAACAAGTGGTCTTTGTCAAAGTCAAAAACCAAACTGAGTTTTCATTTGTGTGTTTGACTCTGACGAAGACCTCTTGTTACGGTTGAAAGATCTTAGTCTTGTTTTCCCATTTCATATTGTGGTTTGATCATATATATATATATATATTCTATTCTATGTTTTGTTATTGAGGGCTAGGTCAAATAAATGAAAATAAACTCCTTCCTAGGCCGACGTTTCGATGTATTTGTACATCATCATCAGAGCTAAAATTAGAGTAAGAACTATAATACATTTACCAAAACAATCTACAACTCACATAGAGAACTAACACAAATTAGTACAACACAAACTAACAACAAAACATAGAATAGAATAGAAGAGGTCAAGAACAATTTTTGGAGATTATATATATATATATATATATATATATATATATTACTACAATCTTAAATTCACAAAACGGCATTATTTCCATAAATTTACAAGCATACTACCTAGTGTGTTTTTTGTAAGAAGCAAGTTTAACTATCTCAGAAGTGTGCTACGTAATGATGTGTTGTAACGATTGTGGTTGTAACACTTTCATGTCATTTTTATTAATACACTGTGCTAAAATAAGTTTTTTAATATTTTTAATGGCATCACTATCAACAAATTGCTTGCAATACGGGTATAAGACACACAGAACAACATTTGAAACCATACTGCTTTATATTTTTTTCTTTCAAATTTGAAGAAAAGATGATAGGTTTTTTTTTGAAAACCTCTTTTTTACAAAGAAGAAGGAGTTCGTTTTTGCTTCCAGGGGCTTAATGTTGATAATTGCAACGGGTTTTGTAATGTCAAGTGAGCCTCTCAGACGTCACAATAATGCAAGGAAGTAGTTAGTTGTCGTTTCCCCCTCAAAGCGTGACTGTCCTCGTCCATTATCTTCATTACTATCTTCCATTTCGCAATTTTTTTTTTCAAAATGATTTTACAAGTTTACCATTTCCTTTTGATAGGACTTGTTACAATTGTATATTTTAGATATATAATTTTGTTAATATACTAAATCGGGAAATATTACTAATTTTTTTTTTAAATTCGCAGCTTCATTCAGTGTTTACATGTTATGAGATCTACGTTCTGGTCATTCATTTTATATACTGTCTGTTTTGTTTTTCAATTATAGAGTAAGAGAACTAATAACACAATATTATGTCATCAGAGTTATTGAAGGAATACTGATTAAAAACTGATTTGCTCTCTTAACATAACATGTTAAGCTTGGCATTAACCAGTCGCTAATTCTATAACCATTCAATAACTATTGCTCAATAATGATGATACTTCTTACTTATGATGATGATTACATAAGTAAGTATGATGTTATACATGAAGTATACCTAATATTACTCCTACGAGTATCACAACCTTAAATATATAGTTTTGTCATTTTGCCCATAGTTTTCGATCAATTCATCTCACAGAACAATGCAACTCTTACTGTTCTATACTTCGTAAAACTGAAAACACTATTTTCCATCGTAGTATTGTTTTAAATCAAGTTTCATAATTTTACAAATATATTCTGTAAAGGAAAAAACATTTTGAATTATTTCAAACAATATATTTCTAAAATTACAAATTTATAAGTCATTTCATTTATTACTTTACTATAAGTAAAGTATAGTGATCGTGAAAAAATTCGATCTCGAGATTTTGACGGAATTACATGTTTTGAGGTCCCAGAGGTCATTTTATGACGTTTTTACGATGATGTCTGTGTGTGTGTGGGTGGGTGGGTGGGTGGTTGGGTGAGTGTGTTAGCATTGCTTGTTACCACGCTACGGTCCAGAATCTTTGATGGATCAAGTTGATATTTTACGCAAAGATGGGCCCCATAAAGACAAAGATCCCTATTGTTTGGGAAGAATTATGCATGATGGGAAAGTCACTTTTTTTGCTAAAAACCGTTTTTTTTAAAACATTTATTTCTCCTAAACTGATAACTCTAGAGTTTTGAAATTTTGACATTATCTTTGAGGTTTCAAATGCAACAAACGAAAAATATATTCAGAATTTTAAAACAACAGGAAATATTTTTTTTTTCAATAAAATTTAAAAATTTTGCTTATAATTCAATCTCAAACCTTGTGAGAGCGATACAAGCCATACTGTTTGACGGACAAGAATGAAACTATGCCTAAAAATGGAACATTATGTGGAAAATGAGTTGAGATATTTTTTTCTAAAATTACAATCGCTAAAGGGGCGTTACAGTACGATTTGTGTTTTCAGAAAATGTTTTTTTGACGCTAAACGGCTCGTTAAAAAATAATGAAAGTTTGACCAAAAATGGAACAAAAAATTAGCAATTCATAAAAAAAAATCATGGAGTTTCAATTACGGGAAAGAGCAATAACGATATAAAAACTCTTTGTTTATCCTAGACTAAGAGATCACCTGCTATACTTGTCGAATTTTTTGTATTTTTTTACATTGTTTACATTGACTTAGAAATTTTTTGAGCGAATCCACTGAGATAAAATTGATGTTTCTAATGGAAAAATGAAAATATATTATTGATTTATAAGAGATGTAAGAGGAATAATATTGTGCAGGTAAATGATAACACTCATTAAAAAAAAATTCTTATATATGTTATTTGACAAAGGGGAAGGAAAATGATCTTATTAAATCTTAAGAAGCCATAAAATTCCCAGTATAATAATTCTGTTAAAAACCAAAAATGTAAAAGATAATTCAAAATTGAAATCTTTCGTTTAGAGATTAATAACTGTAATTATCGTACATCTTTAATTAACAAATCACCTTAAAACAACATATTCTTCGCTGTTTAAGATGTTTTTCAGAGAAGAAAGGGGTGTATTTTACTGTTTCAAATTTGAAAATTTTACATTAATATTTAATGTAGAAGGATGTCAAGTAAACGATGTAAGAAATCTACCGGCTATTTGAACAATAGCCATGTTCTCTTGTAGGATAATATTTCGTTTCAAGAAATGTTCACATTGGTTTTTCAAAAATGTTATTACTGCTGTAGTTATACTAATGAAATTATTTGCAAATAATAAATTATTTGTGATGTACCAAAATAAGCTTATAAATTGATATGTCCTTCAATCACTATCTGTACTACCTCAGGAATGATAGGCTAATAATTATATCCCATTTAGATATTTATGTTATGCTTAAATGATACGTTATGTTTTATATACTCAAGAAATTTGACATTAAGTTACTTATAGTAAAGTAGAGTGTAGGCTTCAGATTTTTTTTTCAATGTTTTCTAAATTTTTGATAAATGTATACTGCACTCAGTAATTTATTTTTATTTTTTTGACTAAATCATAGTTTTAAGTAGATCAACTTCACATACCAAAGCCAAAGATTTAATGTATCATGATTCACACATAAAACAATGAAGCGGTTCAGTCGCTGTAGAATATGACCTCAGTATAACATATGTATGTATTCCCTACACATATTCACGTTATATGTACAACAAATCCATATGCACATATATACTATACGTGTATAAAAATCTACCCCGTAAAATCTAACCATTTACTATCTTCATTGATTATTTATTTATATATCAGAAACTTTTTTAATAAATAAATAATTTCACATTAATAATCAATGACTAAACAATAGAGAATGTACAGTAGTAGAAAATCAGCTGTGTTGATGAAAAATGAAGTCATTATTATAACTGAAGTTGTAAGATGAAATCATTTCATGTTAATATATTACTTTGTTGTAATATATTAGGAAACAAATATAAACTTCTATATTATAAAAACAAAGTATTATTATAATAATACTTTGATATGTATACAAAAAATATAACTTATGTCCTTCAAATATTATCTATGTACGTATCGAAACAGTATTCGGTAAAATAGAGGGGCTATTCTACTGAAATGATTTTCCAAGCAAGTAAATATTCAATGATTATAGACAGAATCCTAAATTTAAAACACTAGACACTAAAGTTAGATTTAAATATCCAAACAAATTGATACTGGGTTAGCAATATTATTTATTACAACATTGTTAAATTCAGTTGAGCGATATAGAGTTGAAACTTTGATTCCAGATTATGACAAATTTACATTTTTTTCTCTATACGAGTAAGAAAGTGAGTATTCTTCCACTAATTTGCACAGCAAGATTTCTAAACGAAAATACAGAGTCTGATGGTGATTATGAAGTTCAAGCCAAGGTTTTAAACATAATAAAAAAAAAAATACGATCAACCAAAGATAAGCAGACGAACAAGAATTGGGAGCCTTATAAATGTCCATACTATTCACATTTCAGTGAAACATAAACCAACTATTATAGTTGTTCTCAAAAGTGAGATTTCAAACATTTCAATTTTGACGATGTTACAATTCCCTTAATAATAGCAAAGGCTATTAATTAAAATGTTTTTAACGCAATCTAAAAGCTATATTGACTAGTTTTAAATTATATTTGGTTACTTGACGCTAACGTACGAGCCAATACAGTTTGTTCATTCAAAAATTACTTGGTAATATTGGTTTCCATGCTACGATTATTTGTCGTATTATTTGGTGTTTACCTCCAGTAAATAATACCTATGATATACTAGGTTTCTCACTAGTAATCAACTTTACCAATGTAATTTTTTATGTATCTTTCATTAATAACTATGAATACACAGAAATTATATAATACTAATCTATAACAAAAAATGGTTTTGTCTGAACATTACTAAACTGACTCACAAGTTTTCTTTTGATCTATACATTAGAGAAACCAAATTCACCCTTAGAAAAATTTCACTTGCTCGTTTGTCCAAACATTATGTCAGAAGTAAACTCTGATAAGTCATAGCATGCTGAAACTTTGGCAGTAGATTTGTATATGTCTACTTAACAGCAAAGATTTAATTTATGGACTTCTAAGCTGTGTTTGGCGAGCAACACAGCTAGGCAGGTATACAGCTAAAATAAAAATATACAGGTATTTTTTATTGCCTGATAGTGTAGCAAGTAAGCATTGTTAGTTGATTTTAGTTTCGTTTGCGTTCATTATAATATGTTCGCTTTAAATGCATGGGTACTACCTACCCGCGTACAAAAAAAAAAAAAATGAATGACTAAAATAAAATCAAATTGTACTCGGTATCTGAAGGTGCAAAACGTAAAAGAAACTCCAGATCTAATGACTGGTATGGGCAGTACTAATAATGATATTTTCTACTATTCTATAATTCCTAATTATATTTTGGAATACCAAGTATCATTCGGAATTTCTGTGGAATACGCTTCAAAGACGAGCATGTCAGCTAGTATAAAATAAAACAATAATATATTAATATAAAGTAATTAAAAAATATATATTTACTTATCAATTGTATTAGAAAAACTTATAACCAAAAATGGTAGTATCGATCAAATACAAATAAAGAGCTCATTAAAACTTGAGGAAATTTTTTACGTAGACTAAATTACAAAATTAATTTTATTAGTAGCGTTTGTTCAATAATCTGTTTACTTTCCTATATATACATATTGATTTTTTAATAATTCATATGTTCTACAATATGAACATATCTTGGGGCAGATGTATTTCATTCTATTATTAACTAGCTACCATTGGAGGAATGTTTTTCCTCACAATAGGATAATAGTAGGCATAAAATAGCACATTTTATCCTGCAAATTTTAATCAACTACAAATTGTAAAATTGTTTACCGATTAATATATTTGAAATTTAGGAATAGTCAAAATGTATTGTTGGAATAAAGAAGTAAATTTTAAATCTAGTAATAAGATAAGAAATCTTTACTGACGGAAACGTTTTAAGCTAACATCAGTGAATTAGCATCTCTGTATTTGCAGAAAACTTTATGACCTTGTGAATTCTCACCACCCACCTAAAACTTGATTCTCTTATTAGGACACTTGTGACCCCTGACCTAAGCACGTATTGATGTCTTAAAATGGCGATATGTTATGTTTCTTTATTTGTTTTCACAATAATCAGATGATACAAGTATAGTCAAAACCCGATTTATTTCATAATTAGTTTAGTTTTAATTATAATAGCTAAAAATATAAATGATATTATTATTATTAAAACTACTGAAGCTCCCGCTAACATTACTACCGTTTATTTACCGTTTTACCATGCACATTGTCACAAGCCTCAAAAGGTTCGGATTTTAGGGGTCTGGTTAGCTCAGTGGTTAACGTGTTCGCCTCTGAACTAGAAAGTCCGGGGTTTAATACCTATCTGGTCCTCGATTTATTCGGCTTGGAGAGGACGTTAAACCGTCGTTCCCGAGCCTGTACGATGTCAGGTGCTCGTTAAAGATCCGTACTTTTAAATACAGTTCATTTAGCCAAATTTAGCACACCCATGTAGAATTGACAGGCAAATGTGGCTCACGAATTACAAAAATGGGTGCCAAATAATAAATGACCCACAATTTTGGACCCTAGAAGAGCACTAAAACGTGAAAGCTTTATAAGCGTGGGTGTTAAAAAAGAAAACAAAAAGGTCTCGGATTTTTTCATCATTAAAAGCAAACTCATTTTCTGGGTAAGTTCATTAGTCATTATTTCATACATCTTTTTGCAACATGGGTAATTAAATCAAGCAGTATTTCAATGTCAGTCTTATTTTTTATCCTTAATAAACAGGTTATTACTCAAATTAAACAGCTGCTAACAAACTTCGTTCCCCTAAAACAAAACTGCTAATAAATATTTGGAGCTTTACAATACCACGAATTGAAAAAAGGATTTTCTGGTTTGGAGAACAATATTCAAAGTTTAGTATATAACAACTGGTTTAAACTTTTTATGTACCTAACGATTTTTGAGAATAACGAAATAAAACCAAAGTAAGAGATGGTTATTATATTGAATTTAAAATCTCTCACAAACCAAGCCAAAAATGCTGTTACACTATATTACAATTAAAGGCTTTGTTAACGGATTAATATACCAACATAATTAACTCAAGAGATAATAAAATAAGTTGACATCATTCAACTGACAGATACCAGCATTAGACCTTCGTATGTCTACACAATATACGAAAAATATATTTTGAGAAAATAAAGTTATAAATTATTATAACCACAATAGACTTCAGATAGTATACTGTAAGTACCTATCTGGTATGGATTACAAACTTTCATAGACTTACTTATTACAATGAGGGACTTTGTTAACTATACAACAAGTATAAAGTCTGTTTACGTATGTTTTATGCTTTCACTACCATATGACAGATCAACAATGGGCATAACATCCACTATAGCACTTCCTTAGCGAAAAGGCCAAAAAAACAAAAAAAAAGAAAATAATAATGGAGAAGTTTATTGCTGTAACGACCCACTCTTATTTATTCAGTATAATACTATCCTCAAACACAGAGGCATCTCTTTACTTCCAAGCGCCTATAAGTTGTTATCAAGTTGTCTTTTATCTGTTATCAAGTACCACCCTCAGAGATATAGGTAAGTACCAGTGTAAAATTTAAAGGGGTAAAAGTATAACACATCTTATATTATTCTTTTTGTTGATGCTGGAGAAAACTATAGAATGCAATGATAATAGAATATGTTTATAGATTTTCAATCTGTTATCACTGGAGGAAAGTTATGAGCACAATGATTGGCATCAAAATAATACCTAAACACTAATAATAAAAAGTATTTAGCTACTTCAAGGGACGTGAAAAGTCATTCATATATTGTGAAAAAGGAATATTAATATTCTTAATATTACAGTAATTACTATTACATAAATAGTAATATTACAGGTAATTAATATTACATGATTAAAGGTTAGTAAATAACATTTTCTCTAAAGTTCTTGTTATTGTTTTTCCTCAACCATCCAGATATAAAAGCTGACTAACTGTTGTTCAGTTGTTTAAAATACCACAGGAAAACTGTTGATGAAAAAGTTTTGAAATAGATTGTTAGCACCGAAATATTGGTAACTGAAAACTTTTTTCTTAGTGTCATATTGCTTGTTTGATTTAGAAAATTCAGATTGAATTGTTAGATAGTGTAAATAAAACATCAAAATTTGACTCCTTCTAGGTATTCTCACTGGTGGAGAAATAAGCAGTAAAATGATCAAAAAACCTGAGAAATGAAATCAAAGGTGCACTGAAGCTTAATTCCGAGACATTAATTATTCCCCTTCGTTGAGGTCTATGCTTTTGTCCAGTTGTTGCATATTCTGTTGGACCAAGCCAAGTTTTTGTGAAATGTCTCTATTATTTTAAATCAAATTTTATTTGAGAGAAATAAATATAAGATTTGTGAAGAAAATAAAATATAAAACAAAGCTGTACAATAATAAGGAATAAATAAATACGTTCCTCCCAATATGATGTAACCAAGAATATCCGATTTAGTATACTATTACCAATTTCAAAGATAATTAAAACTTGGAGATTGTTGTAAAAAGGGATTATAAATGCATATTCTATTTTAAACCGTTCTACTAAATCAAACCAAATATTAAATATCACTTTAGAAAAAAAGCCAAGTAACTCAACCCACTAGCTCCAAGCTGGTTGCATTACTGGCTGGGGAACGTTGTTATTTTTCAATATCCACTCTTTTGTTTGACTTGTATTATCGTTTTCGTTCTTGTGCAGCCACTTACAGATATCTCCCGTGGAGTCGAAATTTCATTTAAATCAAATATGCTAACATTACACAAAAGCTGTTTATCTCAAATGAAATAATAATGTTTGAAATATTTTTTAAAGCAAAATATTTTTTATGAAATTGTTAAACATATTATTTTTAATAAAATATTAACAATATGTAACAACAACAAAAATAATACTTGAAACATACTTTCTTTCAACTTTTGAAGAAATATATTTTACATAAAATTATTAGTTGTGCAATCCGTAATTGTGTGGTATTTACTCATTCTGAGGTAAAATGGATAAACCAATAAAAGTCTCCACACAAATGAAGTTTTATTCAACGAGTTTCGAACAGTTTGTCTTCCTGATGATGAACACAAAGTGTCCGAAACGCGTTGAATAAAACTTCATTTGTGTGAAGAATTTTGTTGGTTTATCCATTTTACCTCAGAATACATAAAATTATAAAAAAAAACAATAAATGTTTCTTAACAATAAAAAAAGTTTTCTGAAAAGTTCTATATTTATTAATGTTAATGAATTTGCATACGTAATAACATATTTTTGTAATTCTAACGTATAGACATACACAAAAATATATTATTCACTATCAACAGGAAAAATTACTGATGTTACAGGAAAATATACTTCTGAAACAGTAATGCTAAGCTTTCTCCGCACCGACCGACATCTGAAGAGATTTTATACTTCTTTTATATTATTGTGATAAACATAACAATATCATCATGCCTACTGTTGTAAGGTTCACCATGCAGCCAGTAATTGTGCTCTTGGCCCAAGATCAATTGAGGTCATAGGATCTGCCTTCCTCTCTAAGGCTCAGATATTAAACCAGGTTTGCCCAATGCATCGATCGTGATTTACTTCAGTCGCCAAGGTATTATTGTAAGTCGAATAACATTAAAAAAGAATTATTTCAGTCTATAATTCATCCCATTACAGATTGATATACAGATCGGCCAGTCGAATCAATTCTGATTTGTTTTATTCTTAGGTCACAGTGTAATGGCAAAAGTAACTCTAATTACAGTAAAGCTAATGAGCTAGTCGTACAGTAGCCTTCTAAACTTTACATTTAACTTTTTTATTTAAAATTAAGAAAAGCGTTAAAACTGGTTCGGGCAAGATGACAAAATTTTATCACTTTCCTATGAAATGCAAAGAGAAGTTTTTTTTGCGATGAAATATTACATACACCTTCATAAATTGCTAGAGTTCCCAATATATTTCTAAATAAATACACTGCATGTAGATGATTGTGGCTTGTTCATATCATGGGTAGCTTGCATGCAGAAAATGTGTCAGCACCCCTGTATTAGAAACTATAATAAAGCTCTCTTCCAAATCTCTCTTCTGGCTCTTCCATTAATGAATCAAACAATTTACAATAACACATAGAAGACTTGATTATTTCAGTAAAATGTTTCCTATTTTTCTTTTAAGTAAACTAAAATATTTCAAGTCCACACAATTGTCAAATAAATGGATACATGGACGCAGTATTCAATTTGCCATTGTTTCACTACCAACTACAACTTCTTTACCATCTACAAGAGTAATATCCAGTCTATTTATTTTAACAAATTCAGCATAAATTAGACTCTATGTGTTTCGTTGTTGCTATGAAGATTATTTTGGAATGTTTCATACATGGTAGTAGCTGTTATACGCTTCCTTGATAATGTATGTAAGCTAAGTTATGGTTTCATAACATGACTGAATCTCCATATCCTACCTTAATATTATAATATTTAGTAGTAATCAAACAAACATCTGGTTTATTACAACTTAACACTATATAATAACACATGCATGTGTTGACTGCTATGTTGCCGCATGTTTACATACGACTAGCCTCCAAAGGTTTGAGTAGACAACCTTTAACGTTGCTTGACCTAAAGGTTTAATAAATTAGAGTTAATGATACGTTACCTAAACCTTAGCTAACCAACTTATAATGGTAGATTAAAATTTTTAAATAATTTTTTTTTTATGGTAAATAAACTTATTTAAACAAAGTTTCCCATACAACTTACTCTTGGGACAGTCTTCCTACTGGATTGATTTCTTAACTTTTCACGTTGTAAAATGTTCACTGTAATACAAAAGTTTCAAATTTATATAACAAGAGTTGTTTATATGAAAACTTAATGAAAGTAGTTCAATCTTTATTTAAGTTTTATAACATTGGAAATGTTTTAATGTACTTTTGGAATACAAATAATATTTTTTTACTCTCTGTGAAGAAAGTTATTAAAAAATTTCCACTCTTTATAAAATGTTACTAATATATCTTTAACATTTTGACAAGCTTAATTATGATAATTGTTATAATACTGTACAAGTTATAACTGTGTAAGTTTGGAAATAGAAATGAGTTAATTATACGCTCTCAAAGACGGACCTTACAATTCATTAACACCTGCAAATCATTATACATACTTGAATAACACAATATGAAATAAAGTAAAGTTTTCAAATACAGTAGAAGCTCGCAGTGAAAGTTTAATTTGTCCCCGTACCAAGCTCATATTGTGATTTAATTGTATTACAAAGACATTTTTCGCATTGAAAGTAATATGAAAATAAATAATCTGTTCCATCCCTAAAATGCCTTGTTTTTAAGTTTGGTTTTTAAATATATACGGTTCACTTATAAAAAAATAATACTGTACATTTATTATGAATAATCAAACTGAATTCATGAAATAATCATGTTTTATTACTCTAATAAACTTAAAATGGAGATCATCTAGCCATGAGGAAGATGGTCGCTCGTACATGAATTGTTACTCATCGTACGAAACAAACATTCTTACAAATGACTCTTCGTAAGACGAATTGTAAGTTACAATGAGGTTCTCGTACAACGAAGTTCTACTGTATCTATAAACTATTTCTTTGATCGAAATAAAGCACTTGAAGAACTTAGATTTGTCCTATAATAAGCTAATCACTAGCGGTCTTGCACATTCTTCCCACCACCGTATCAACCATCCAATATAAACAGAATATATAGCTGTAATTTATTAATATCGAAAGATTATTATGAATTAATAATACATAATTATTAATAATAATAATAATAATATATTAAGATAATTAATTATTTTGGTAGCTAAGGAAAATTAAAAAAACTCATGAAAACTATGGTAAAAAGTCTGGAGTGGTCTACACTCAACTTTACTGTACATTATCATAATAATTAATTCGTTGATAATCAATTCAGTTTTTGTTTTATTTTAATTTAACTAACTTATGAAGTATAATATGTACTCTGATAAATGATTGTCAAAATTATAGCAAATTTGCTATAAATATTTAGTCAAATAATAAGAAATTTTAAATCATTGATCCAGAATTATCGGTCGAGTTCTTATTATTAGAATCTACTGAGACTGATGGAGCCTGAGACTAATCAAATTCGTGCCCAGCGCTACCGCATATGACCTTTCAAGTTTCCCTTTTTCAATTTTAGTATCAGGTTTGGTTTTTTAATTTCTTGTCCTATTTCAAAATTTTCCTCAACAATTCTTTTTCACCTCTATTGGTTGTAATAATGGTTCAACAAAAAATCTTTTCCTCTGCAAGGCAATTGCCTTGCTTTCAGATTGAATCCCGCCAAAGGTTTCCGCAAGCCTGCATTATTCGTATTTTATGTTCCATAAGTACTAATTAAGAAAACAAATTGCGGTTAGATATTTTATATTTTTTTTATAAATCCCTCCTTTAAAGATATAGTATTTTCTTACAAATGTAAATTCGGTTAGAATGAATTGTTTAAACTAAATTAGACACGGTTGTTGTAGCCAAATTTTATCTGCTTTCTTCATCAACCAGTTTTTAATTTTTTTCAATCTGTTTCAAACGGTTCGCTCTCTCATTCCGTTGTATATACTATCTTAGTCATAGCTAACTTTACTTAACAATGTTTAAAAAAAAAAACCTGCCCAAAAGCAATCATTTTAGAGCCCAAAATCAAATGTTAGAGAAAACTTAAACGATACAATATAAGCAAATGTGTTAGAAAGAACCTTTGAAAAATATCAGTGTATGTATTCAAAGTTAATAGGAACTAAAAATAATGGAACAATCTTAGCATATTCAAACTATCTAATGAAAATGTGTTAAAGTGGCATACTGCACCGGCATTGAGCTCCAATTAACGATAGTCATGCCTCTAATTCTTCCAACCCTCCTTTCCCATACATCGTCTGCCGTTCAACGAACCTGAAAGTAGTACTTGCGAACCCTTGTTTTAACGGCAACCTTAAAAACCCGCGTGGATCCATCAAGATTTTATTCAATTAAAAGAATGACTAAATAAATATCAATTATTTTGCGGCATTATTACCAATAACGGTTAACATTCTATTTTTTTTCGAAAATGTCACTTCTCAAAAAAAAAAAGTCTATATTCTATTAGACATTCTTTCACTATCATCGGTCATTCATTGAGAATCTATTATTGTAAAATGTTGTTATATATACATATACACATAACATATATATAATATAGAAATATATGTATAATACATTTCATATAATACATATGTATAATATATTTCCAATAAAAGTAAGTGAATTGGTATAAAAAAGGGTTTACTTTTTTTATTGATATTCAGTAACAATAACATTAATTTATTGAACCTCTTCTACAGTTAGTGTTCAAAATGTGTGTACGCATTATGCAGTTACTGACTCCATAATTATTGATAGTTTAATATAGTGTTTGATATTTTAAACATAACTTTAAAACACACGTTATATTAGAATGTCATTTTTGGAACTCATTCATAATTTTCATAGAAATAACTTTTTAAAAGCATATATATAGTGACTAATCTTTTGTCCATTTAAAAATGTATTGCTATCAATATTTTTTTGTAACAGCATCTTTGGAAATATATAGTTCAGACCAAATTGTTAAAATATACAAACTATTCTTTGAATAATTGTCTTATCGTTATCGCTTGGTTAGAAATCATTGCTGCATTTCATTTAATTGGTAACTTAAGTATTTTTTTTTTATAATATCTCGACATTATTTTGAAAAAATCTATTTATTTTAATATTTATATAACCAAATATGGAATAACTAAATCATTCTGAGGCAATAGGCAAATGATGTCTGTAGTACATACAGCACGACTGGTACTTGCTCTGTACACAATTATATTTTATTAACAAATTAAATGAAATGAAAAGATTCCACGAGCTAAATAAACTAGATTCACAAAAATAGTACACAGAAAAGAAATCACAGAAACCCACTATGTATTATCTTCCTGATAGCGAGGCCATCGAAATATAGCAGTGCGTTTCTATGATTTCTTTTCTATGTATTCTTTATTTAAATCTAGTTTATTATATTTCATTAGGTATATATGAATTAATGCATGAAAGTATTATTTAAAAATATATATAAAATATACTCACTCAGTTAATTTATGGCATGTAAGTTATATCAGCTAAAAATGTCTATATTACATTGACAGAATTTAAATATAAATTATAATTCATAAGCTTTAACTGCTACGAAAAAATCAATTATTTGTTAAATTTGTTAAAAATCATTATTTAAAAAATGGATGTTAGTGAATTAAAATTAAAATTAACTGAACAGATAACTTGGTATTTTGTATTTTTATCTTGTTTTAATTTATTTAAGGAGTAGTATAGTAATTTCCTAACTGCTACAGTGAGCACTTAGCCGTCCTGGCATTGATTCATGAGTGTCATCCCTCACTTCTCTGAAGAGAAGACGGATGTCTGTTAGAGGCATGGTCAATCTAATGCCACCACACACAAACACATTCATCAAACGCACATTATTACTAAACAGTAAATTATTGACAATTATAGTATAATTGATCAGGTTTATTTAAACCCTACCAGTAATGATACTGTCTTCATGTTACTTTCATGTTTTACGAGATACTACTATCGGCAGATGTGAGCCATTCGTGACAGTGGCGAAGGAACCATTTTTGCCGCCTGGGGTGATCGTAAAGTTGATAATCCGTTAACTTTCGAAATCCCCCAATAAGTCCCCAAAATATATTTTTTCATAGAATTATAATCAAGGATCTCATTTTAGACTGCTGTTATTAGTACCAGACTCTCATCTTATTACCGTATTCGTATACAAATACAGTCATCATAAAAGAAAACCAAATATTTTTTTAAAACAAAAACATTTAAGATATAAATATATTGTTAAATTAAATTAATTAAATGAAATATTAGTTGTAAAATAGAAAATGTTCAAAAATTAGTCTTAAGACACTAATGGCAAGTATGTCTAAGGATAAATGGAGGAATTACTACATACTCTGATTTCGGCTTAGAAAAGTTTTAAATATCTCTCTCTTCGTAAGATGTTTTTATTGGGAATGAGGAATCTTGTAGTCTCTCGAGAATTGTGTGAAATAAATATGTCTCTAAGGAAGAAAATTCTTCAACAATTGAATGGTACGAAATAATTAATTATTTGGGTAATATACTGCTAAATTCAATAGTCCTTATTAAGTAATTTATGGGATGAGAAGAAGTAATCAGAAATTTTTTCTTAGATTAGAAAGTTTATGATATCTAGAAATAGCGTCTTCTCTTGTACAGTAACGGGTCAGAAATTCTATAAAACTTGTAAGTATAAGTTAACTCATATGTGAGTACCTGAAGAAAGGGTAATAAAAAGAAATTGCGAAGAATATCGCCATAATAAAATGAATGAAATCACTAAATTTTAAAATATGAGTTTGATCACACTTTACCAGAGAGTTTCATATTTCGTCAACACGATAGCTATATTATAATAAAACCAAAGGTCAAATGACTGCCAACGAGTTAGTTATTAGTGTACTCATAGCAAAGCTTAGTGTAGATCACTCCAAGCTCTTTTAATTTTGTTACAAAAAGTATAGTGATTACGAGAAGAGTATGTTTTCATTCTGCAATGAATGTGTACAGTTCAAGGTCCCCTGAATTCATTTTTGATTAGCCTCTTCTTTGTGTGGCTGGGTGGGTGTTTATCACAAATATTGCAAAAACACTACAAGTTTCTTATTTGATACATTTTAAGATCATTTTCAGATGAAATTGTCTATATGGTAAAAGAATCTATTTGTGGGGGGGGGGGGGGGGGGGGTATTGAAGGATATGAATGTCACTTTATGATAATTTGCATCAAATTGGTTACTTAGTTTAATCTTTGTCTTAGTGATTCTAGAAACATTAAGCTTAATATAAAGGTTTTGTTTTAATATCATATATTGAAAAATTCATGAAACTAAAACACTGCAAGAAAAAATATACATCTGAAAGGAAAACTAGCATGCTCCACTACTATTTATTTGTGTAATATCTTTATAACAATGTTATATTTTTATTGTCATAATTAAAAACAATTGATTGTCACTGAGTTTGAGAATATCTCTACTTAAAGCAAAATTAAGTGTACATTACTGAAGAGTTTGTTACAAATAAATTATTAAAAACCTTCACTTTTTAAGAAAACGTGAAGACTTTTAAAGTCTAAAAGTGCTGGACAAGAAGGAACGTTAATAATTAAAATAAGATTTAAAATTTAAAGAAGTACAGTTAAATAAAATAACTTTTTGATTGGATATATTTATTTGTGTGGTAGACAAGATGTCATTCTTTCAAAATCCTATTAAATTTTATAGTTTCAATAAAATGTATAGAATAATAATCAGAGGAGTACTAACACCATAATATCTAGGGCAGTCAATAAGTTTGTAATTATGTCCGTTTATTATACAGATATATTTTTTTTAAAAATCCTGATATGACGTCTTTAGAAACTCATATATTTTTTAATTAAGAAAATCATTATATCATGATTGGATTCAAATAACTACCAAAGTCATTTTTGAAAAGTTCAACTTTTCAAAAATATAGATAAGATTATATTTAGTACCAAAATATCTTCAATCTTCTCATCTAAAATCTTTATAAAAACTAAAAACTGGCTTCTAACGCAGAAATATCTCAAATTTAATAGCTTTAATAAAATGCATAAGATGTCTCAAATTATATAGTTGCAGTTGTTTTACATGTTATGTAATTAATTTTAAATTTGTTCTGTTCTGAGTAATAATTTATATTATTACTGATATTGTTAACAACTGTTATCAGAGATCACTGGTCGTCTAGATGAAATAATTGAAAGAAAGAAGCCGATAGAAGTGGTGAGGTATTCGAAGGTCAGTACAATCATCAGCTGACACGTTGATTGGGTAGTCTATCTTTAGCATCCTCTGACAGAGTCGCTTATTCCCATTCCTTCGCTTCACCACCGCTTTGATACATCATGTTTGTCTTCTTTAGAAATTTATACATTTCAACAAATTTATGCCAAGGAAGGACATTATATAAACTCTAATAGGGTAAAGTTTAAATTTTACTATAATATGTGAAAACCCTGATCGGTCAATTTCTTCAATTTGGTATGATGTGATTGATACATAAATTAATAACTATAAAGCCGTTACCTAACTACTAAGCGGGCCTATGAAATAATTTATTTTCATGGGAAAGTCAACCTATTTGTCTTTAATTAATATTTTCGCTTTCTCGTCCACTTTAACAAAAAAACTCAAATTATTTTTATTCAATCAAGATGCCATTGAAGCAGTATTTTTCTCTTAGAATATACTGGCAGTAGTATCCTAATTATAGCATATCAATTTTCAGTAATGCTGTGCTACCAATTCTGTAGCTTTGATATAACTTATCATCTAGGTAAATATATCTTAAGAATGATTTTTATATAATATACATATCGCTTTGAGGATAAAATATCAAATAGCAAAATGGTTAAATTATTAAATTGCTAACAAAATCTATTTTAATTTTCAAATTTTACTTCTTAAACAGTAGATTATAAATATTAAACAAGTATTTGTTATTTGTTAATGAAGTATTAACACAAAAATTGTGATAAGCAAACCAAGTTGTTTGTTCTGCATTCAAATTCAAGAACAGTGATTGATTGTGATCCTTGGATAAGAAAATTTTGATTATTTTTTTATTTTGGTTGCAGCAGTTACTTCACCAATTCTTTTGGAAGAACTAAAGAATCCAATCGACAAGCCAGTGCTTTGATGACAGAAGGTTCTCTGAATTGGCTAAAGAGGAAATCTAGTTCATTGTGGGCGTTTACTGTTCTTGTTCGACACCCGTATATTCTGTATGGTGCTGTAAGGCAGCGTCAAACATATCAAAAATGTTATTTATGTACAGCATTAAGTAAGAATTAGGACCAATGCTACAAGATCTGGCTCACTTTCTCTCTCTGTTTCCACTCCACAGAGGAACTCTAATAATACAATATTTCTGTTTCATTTGCTACCCGCCTAACAAACTGTCTTTAAACTCCAATACTGTACAACACCTTCAATTAGTTGTTAAGTAGTCGATTGGAATCAACTATTTAAAATGAGTTCTGCCAGCCAAGTCAGTGCACTTAGATTATCAATGAAAACAACCACATTGAACATCTGCCTCACGTGTCATTCAGTAATTTCTTTCAAGTGTTCCTGCCTGTAGAAGAACAACCCATCTAAGCATCTAACAGGCTTTGTATCTTCTTGCTTTACGGTTTTCTAGTATTATTAATTGTAATATTAAAGTATTACTTCTGATTCGCAATTTTAAATGATTATCAAGTAACAAACTAGGCGAACATCCAACATTTCCAATGTACTTATTTAATTGTGAAACTTTTCGCGAATCTACCACTTTAAAGCGAAGAACTGACGGAGGTACTGACAAGGACAAGATCCGAACAGCTCCTGGTTGAAAAAATACTCAAATACTTTACTATATATTAATTACTTTCATTTCCAATATTCAACCTTTGTAGTTTTTGTAGACTACTAAATTTTTTCTCTCTGAACTGAACTTTTAGTAAAACCCCAGTAGTTACCTACAAGTGCCTGTCCTTGAATCTATCCTGGGCATCCATGTTACTTGTGACTTTCCTAAACACCTCCTACAATTATTCCCAATTGTGAGGGATTTTGGAGAGTTTCCCAATTAGCTTCTTCCTATTTCAATCAACTTTCTTTTTATCCTCAACTTTCTAGCTAAAAGTTCTACCTGCCTTGACAGAAGCCTGTCATACAAATCAAGGTATTTTATTTGCACATGTGGTTAAATGTAAGTTAATTTCTTCTCTGGACTCGAATTTTTTGTTGCTTCCTCGACTCAAATTACAGATACTTCTCGACTGAACAAATACATTAGTCCTTCTCAGAACAAGTTTTTATTTGGATCTTTTACATGTTTGTTACCTACAAGTTTCTCAAACCCTCCACTATAATTACTCCCAATTCGCTCATTTCCATAGAGACATTTCTAAGAATACTCACTGACTAGAATACTCGTTCCAGTTGTTGGCTCTAACAATATAAGGCTATTCAAATTTATTGATGAGGTTTTTCAATGAGCTATATTGTAAAACTAGCGTCGAACTCTGAGAAAATTTCAATATTCGTTTTGCAAGAAAGTCTCTCCACCTATTATAACCTGTCCACTTCCTGCTTTCATTAGTTGTCAGGTTTCCCTTTCTAAACTCGAGTTAAGAAAAAATAACAGAACAATGATTGGGTCCTATTTTAGACTCAAAGCTTATGCTCAAACATTGTCTCTACAGCAAATTTAAACAAGTAATTTACTTCATTGGTATTCTTCTCTCCATTTCAAATACAAGGATGCTACTTTTGAAGGTAGTAAAGGATCTTGGCTATAATGTGATCATTCATTCAAATATGAACATAGATTTCAGTCTGGTTCAACTATAACTGATCCAAGTTGCCCCAAATAAATCAAAAAATAAATATGCTAAATCCTACTTATAGCCACGGGTCCTTTATATTTCAGAAATTTTGATATACAACATGAATCTAAATGGGAGTCTGTTACTCATTAAATTATTCAACTTACTCCTGATGAAAACTGAAGCACACTTGTACATCCAAATCTTTTTGCCCAAGCACTTAATCCCAGCGTTAACCTTTTCCGATCCTTTTAAAACTATGTATATATTATAGCATTATCATCCTCTTTTATCTCTTTTCCTGACATCTGAATACTGGCAGCAAAGACTACTTCATACCGCTTAACTTATGAAGCAAAGATTCAACGGATGTAATAATTATATAATAATAATATATATAATAATTTAATAATAATAATAATAATAATAATAATAATAATAATAATAATAATGGATTAATAATAATAATCATGTAAACTAATGTAATAATTGATTCACAACCTCTCCACAAAATGAAGTACAATAATTCAGCAGCAGAGGGCCTCTACTGAAGAACTTTCAATAACAATGAGCAATAGAAATATTCGCTTGCATTTGGAAAAAAATCCGACAATGTTTATTGGTTAGATACAAAATTATCTCTTAAGAGTTTTGTTAAGCAATTTTGTTTCTAGACAACTACCTGGTTAAAAATTTGAAAAAAAGAAAACCATTTAGTAAGGACAACACAAATGAAACACGGCTATGTTAATAATTAATCGGAGGTGCGATCATTACTCAATTTCCTTCGTAGTATGTGTCAGTCCCACTCATGATCCTCTATTACTACCCTAATGCATAACATATCTGACAAATCATTTTAACACCTTATAATTTACTTTGAAAATTAATATTTTTGATTTATGACTTCGTTCACAGGTTCATATCATAACATAGTCATCCCAGTTTCCTTATCCTGCGAGATTAAAATACGACCAACAATAAAAATCTGGAAAGGTCTTCATTCAACCTTACTACAACTAAGCGTATTATTAAACTCAGTTGCAACAAATTTAATTAATTGTAACTATTTTAATATTAGCAATATAACAACACAATGACTATTCCCATATCGCTATTTATGAGGTAAATGAATTTATAACTGTGGCATTTAAACAAGAAACAATAACTAGTAGGAAAGATAAACCAATGGTATCATTCAGAGAAACTATAATTAAATGGTATAAATGTATAAGCGATGTAATTTAGGGCGTCATGAATAAGGATCAGAACAGTTTATATAGTTGTTTATATAAATGATTTTCTTATCTCGACCACATATATTGAACACTATTTTTCTATTTAATGGAGGTTTGGTCGAGGTTGACCAAATCTGGATTAAAAAGAAAAATAGTGTTATTTATATCATAATCTACATATAATTTACGAAAATAAAATATTATTACAGTAATAACAATTATGCATATTATAATTAAGCAATTTACCTATTTAATACAATATTTAATACAAGTCAAATTATTCTGAGGTAAAATGGATAAACAAACAAAAGTCTCCACACAAATGAAGTTTTATTCAACAACAACAACAAAGCGTTCGAACACTTTGTGTTCATCAGCAGGAAGACATTATAGTGTTTGTTTATCCATTTTACCTCAGAATGAGTAGATACTACACAATTACGGATTGCACAGCTAATCATTTCAAGTCAAATTAAAACGCTGTAAAGATTACACTAACTGTATTATAACCTAAGCGCATTATAAGCTTTGTTCTGCTTACAAAATATCTGTAAAGATATATACACGCAATATTGATATATTAACTGCAAATAAAATAAATAATTATTTATTAATTTTTATATTTTATATATTTCATTTTGAATCATTGTAAATAATTTGTTGTTTGTTTTTTTTTTGGTTTAATTATAATGGGAATAAAATGACTACAGGTGGAACTTAATATGGTAAATGCCTTTTATAATTGAAATTTATTCTCATCAATCCATAATTTTAGGTTAGCTCAGTGCTCGCCTCTGAACTGGTGGGTCTGGAGTTCGACACCCACTCTGGCCTTTGATTCATTCACGTCGTCCCTCGGAGAGGACGTTAAGTCTTCGTCCCAAACCTTGACGATGTTAGGTATTTGTTAAACGTCCTTACTTGAGTTAGGCAAAATTTGGGACTCGCAATGTAGAATTAATGTTCCTTGAGTGGAAACACAAAGGGCTCAATGTTCGGCCTATGCGTGTTCACTTGAGGGACTGCCACTGCAAGTGACAGTGTTTCCTACTATTACTATTATATTATATGAATTATTTATATTATATATTACAGTGATAAAATTTAACATTATTTTAACATCATTGTTTTTTTTATTATCTTCAGTCACTACTTGCATACAACAGCCGTAACTATTACCTTTCATTATGTTTGGCATCTCATGAAATTAAATGAGACCCGAACTTTTTCACCTTAAATACTATTCATTTCCTTTGAGATAAATGCGGCCGTTGTATTGCGAAAAAAATCCCTAAATATCCATAAACATTGCTATCTTTAATTATTTACTAAACAATTTATCAGTGAATATTGATTTTTTTTTAAATTATTTATTTAACAATGAAAATGATAATTGATATTGCATGTAGAATAAAAAATAATAATTTTACATGTCAAAATTTAAATTGCATTAAGTCCTTATTTTCTATGAATCTGTGATATTTTTATAGCATCATTGAATACACAATTGCCTAGTGTAAGGAAGCTAGATTGAAGTTGCAGTCGAATGAGCACATGTTACGAGCGAGATTGGCTCGTATATTGTATATGTAGACAGTTTGCACCAACACAGTTCTCTTATACGCGATAATGAGATAAGCAGAACTGGCCTGACAGGCTCCCACTGGTCTCAGTTGGACAGATATCTGACATCTGAAGGCTTCTGCCTCCTTCTCTTAGAATATTCAATTATACTAGAATATTCAAAATTCTACTCGTAAAAATATAAGCATTACTTAAAAGCTCTAATAATTCATTAATAATGAATAATTATTTTATTCCTCTGAATACGTAAATACAGTGATAAATTCATCAATTTATGATTACGTATTTTTTTACTTAAAAATATTTTTATGTCAACTTAATGCAAATAAATGCAGTTAATTATGCTCCAAGTAAAAAGATAATAATGATATTATGTTTAAACTCTCTTATTAATGTAATTTTAAAAAGATATATGAAGAGTGAAATTAGTCCTTTCTATTAATCAATTAATAAAAATTAATTAATCATTAATCAATCTCGTATTAAAAGTATTATCCATAGAAAATATCATAATATGAATTCTTAAATAATCAATTATGTTAACACAACGCTAATTAAAATATACAAAAATCCTGAGAAAAATCGCTGAATTCTTAAATAATCAATTATATTAACACAACGCTAATTAAAATATACAAAAATCCTGAGAAAAATCGCGGAATCACCAACAATTGTATACAAATGGTAAACGCTAATTTTAAACCATTAGAGTTTTTCATGATTTTGATGGCCCACTGACGTTAAAGGACAGAATTCTTCCAAATAAATTTTCTATAGAATAAAATACGGATATGAACTAAGTGTTTTCAGATTTTATGAAAGTAATTTTGTTTAAAAATATGTTATTCTGATTATTGCCATAAGTAATCTTGCAGATATTTTGCTATCAGTATTCCAAATATCTTATTTCCTATTACATTTACAGATTTCGACATAAACACGATCTAAATATTCATTCACCAGTATTGGGTGCACAAGTGTGTAATGAGCAATGCTTCATTGGTTTATTAGTAGTTTACACCGAGAATAAGGTCAATTAGATGCTGTTACATTTTTCTGTTGGGGAAAAAGTTTGTTAACTGATTCATATTGGGACCACTAATAGCATGATAGCATCACGATACTTTAAAAACTTATTTTTTGCTAAAAAAAAAAGAAAAAGAAAGGAACAATCCGGTCCATAAACATTTAATTGAAATTTAAAATTTATTAACCATATTTTACTGTTTTGAGTTTAATATCTGTTTCAGTATAATCACATTGTGTACAACTTAATTTATCCCTATTCAACACAGTTTTTAAGAACATTTTCTACTCTGCTTTCCTTATCTTAAATAATAATCTATATCTACTCAAAACCCAGAATTAGAGCGATTTTAAAAAAAATCTTATGGGCATAATTTTATCGAATAGCAAATATCCGAGCTTTGTTATCCAAAGTTGCCCTCAGTGAAGTGGAATATTGAATCCAAACTTGATGTATGGTTTTAGGTCTAACAAAAAGCTAAATACGATATATGGTGATTATATCTCTTTTCGTTTTTAAAATTACTTGTTCATCATCAGTTAACCTGTCATGAGCGCCACACACCGCTCAATCTAGTTATTAAAACATTATTTCAGAATAATATTCCTTCACGCCAGTTTTTTCTTATCACCTATCAGAAGATGCAAAAAATATTTTGGTTGGAATGCATACTTATAGGATCCTTCGCCCTTGAAATGCATTAACTGTAAGAATGCTCAAAAAAGAGTTTTAGAATTATATACTCAAATAATATTGATATTATGTATTAGATATCATAAACCAGGTTTTTATATTTTATTTGTAAAAACGTAAATAAATTTTGTAAAAAACAGAAGTATTTTACAATTGAGGAAGCTTTTTGTTAAGATAGATCTGTTACATTTTTTGATAAAGTTGAATTTTACATTTATCAAAAAAATGTATATTCAACTATATACTTTGAAGTGTATATAGTTTTATATATATATATATATTGTTAAATAGCAGAGCAGATTCTACATTCACGATTTTTTTCAGCAATTGTTTTTTTTTGTCTAATCACTTTTCTATGCTGCAAAGGCAATGAAATAATAAATTACCCAGGGGCATACTGGAGGCAATAACACAGTCCAATAACTGATACCTATATTAAGGACTAACCATAACTAAATTATAGAAGAAAACACAAGCTTTCGACCCCGTAGGTCCTTTTCAGGCAGAAGAAAGTAAACACAGATAAATAACAACACAAAATAACACTAAAGAAAAATAGAATATGACAAGAAATATATTACAGCCAGTTCGTAACACGTGAAGATAACAATTGTTATCACCTACGAGGTCGAAAGCTTGTGTTTTCTTCTATAATTTAGTTATGGTTAGTCCTTAATATAGTTATCAGTTATTGGACTGTGTTATTGCCTCCAATATGTCCATGGGTAATTTATTATCTTCATTGCCTTTACAGCATAGAAAAGTGATTAGAAAAAAAGAATAATTACTGAAAAAAATCGTGAATGCAGAATCTGCTCTGCTATTTAACAATACATGCTTAGATGAAGACCTGCAGCCAGTTTATACAAATATATGCATGTGTATATATATATATACTTTTTCGTTGAAAATTCGTCCAAAACCGACAAATATAGTTCAATATAGACAAAGAAACATAGAGAAATCAAAAGAACACACTTATAGTCTCTAATTTTTGGTTTGAACTGTCTTCAAAGAACTCTCCTGAAGACGGTTCAAACCGAAAATTAGAGACTGTAAGTGTGTTCTGTTGATTTCTCTATGTTTCTTTGTCTATATTGAACTAACTATATATATATATATATATATATATATATATATATATATATAGTTCACACAGGAAAGAGAAAAACAAATAAAGACACACACAAAAGACTCACAACGATATTTCGACAGTCGTCGTCATAGGGTAGAAGTAGTCCCTTTGAGTAGCTGAAGCTAACTCTATATATATATATATATATACAAAACCCATTTTACTGTATGGGTGCAAATATAATACAAAACTGTATTACATGTTTAAGTAGAAAATCTATGAAAATTATCAATCCTTTGATTCACTAAGGCCTTTGTTACGAATTCAATT
Organism: Hermatobates lingyangjiaoensis; assembly: GCA_026182355.1. Classification (NCBI taxonomy): domain Eukaryota; kingdom Metazoa; phylum Arthropoda; class Insecta; order Hemiptera; family Hermatobatidae; genus Hermatobates; species Hermatobates lingyangjiaoensis. The sequence goes on from JAPFBL010001922.1 coordinate 1,133,192, forward strand.
TGTTTGCTTGTCACGTATACCCACTGCAGTGCATTTAATACAGTCAAAATTAGATAAAAAGTGATACTGTATGCAAGGGTAGAAGAATGTATTGTTTATAATATTGGAGACTGTCAGAGTGATGGAGTGCTTATCAGAGCTGTGGGTGCGGATGTGACTTGTTAAGCCATCCATAATGCATTCCTCGGCTATCACTTCATTGTCCAGCCACCTATCTCCTGCATGCAGCACACTTACTCAAAAACTAAAATCTACCGAGATAGATCATATCAAAAATACATAGTCTTATAATATCCTAATCTAAATTTGATTAATGATTCACTTTTAAATATGGTATATAAAATAAGTATATTCAGTTAATACTTTCACCTGCTTATTCAACAACCTCTTTTTAACTGAAACAGGTTTAGACTCAAAATTTTTTATTTCATCTTAATCAATCAATTAGCTTTAGTTAAAAGTTTGAAATTTACATAAATTAAGTGATAAATGTTGGAAGTTATATGGATGTTTAGTCATTCCATGTATATATAGTCGTCAATTCATTACCGCAATATAGTTGTAAGACATCTAAATAACTTTTTTTTTAATAAAAGGTTTATTTTGTTCTGGCAAATTATAAAAAAATGTGAAACGGTGTAAAATTAAAGTAAAATTTTACTGCAAATGAACTCAATAGAAGAAATAATGAGCAATCAAGTTAATTAATTATTTTATATTATATGGCTACTGTATTTCCTCAATTGAGTTTAAAATGTAATTGGATTGACTGATTAGAACAATTGTTTGTGAATGCTTGGTGCAAATGAGGTTTCTCACCGAGAAATAGTGTTCTCGGTTATTTGAAAGATCTGAATATATCAAGTCAATGAATATATCAAAATATCCGGCAATTAGTGAAATTCACAGGATTGGTCACACTCAGAGAACGAAATCTGGCCGCACGATACGATCAAACAGTTAAATTCGGCTTTCTGGAGTTCAACTAAGAAGTAGCTGTCGATTTAAAGATGTATTAATAAGAGGCTATCAAAGATCAACGCGTTGTCAGGTGTGTTTGAGGAAAAATATTTATAGGCAAAATGTGAAATCTGATAGCAAGACGCATATTAAAAAATTAAGGTTTTTTATCCATGCCTGTCATGATTACAAAAAAAGGGTCATTGGCTATTACAAGTAGTTGGTTGATATTGTGTAAGTAATGGGAGTCATTTATGATTAAAGTCTAAAATTTAGAACTGATAATGATGATAAAAAAACGTAAAAAATATATATGAATATAAAAAACTGATAAATGATAAACAGTACATACTCTTTGGGAACAAAGTGCCTGGAGCGTATAGAGCTCCCATACAAACATATTAGCCATTGATTTTTCAAACATTCAAACGGTACACAAAAAGGAATCGAGAGCAACATTGTTTTTATCCAAACAATACACACGTCACCATAAGTGACCTATAGATAATTTAAACTATTTACATAGAGAATCACATGAAGAACACATAAAAAGAATAACTTTTTGAATTAATATCAACTTACTTGAATATTTCGAGGAATCTTGATAACCAGGAGAAAAGTTTTCAACAGCTTGAGAAGCAAAGCCAAACAGGAAATACTCTTCACCTTTGAAGTTGAGCCAATATTGCTGAAAAGTAAAAGGAAAAGGCATACTAATAACATTATTAATAATAATTTGTAGTTAACAATAATTAATAAAATGAATCAAATAAAAATATAGGAAAAAAATAATAACAAATAAATGATAGCTAAATATAAGTAATATTTAAACGAAAAAAGTTATTGGTAAAGATTGAATCTGGGAGATCACTAAAGATGAAATATGTGCCTCCTCTAAAAATCTTAACCTGATATGAAAGTGTAGTTAGGGATGCATTTGAGCATTTTGTCACAAAAGCATTCATCACAATTAAGATTCCAGAATTTAGTTTCATTTCTAATGCTCAGGTTATTTGATCAAAATAACAAACTGAGTTTTATCTAGATGATAGAGTCGTTTACAGAGAGTACAAGAGCTACATACCAAGCGTTCATATCTACATAGGTATGTAGTTTGTACATAGGTACTTAACATGTAAATAAGCATGTATATATAATACTGTATACAGGTAAGAGGCCTTCCTTAAGACATGTTTCCTAACAGTAAACTACAGTTTCACCATTCACAATCCTTTGATTAAGACATTCGATCTTGAAAACAATTGTTTCCTTTAAATGGATAATTAGAAGAGGAGTTAGCCATGTGAAGATCATTTGGATCATGAGCCGTATAAACACCTATTAGCCAGTCGCCCAGATTCGCAACTCTACTACAACTGTAATTGTATCTCCATTCAAAATTGAAATATTAAACTGGGTGACTCACTGTTCCACGATGGTGCAGAGTCTCTGAGCATTCTCTTCCAGCGAAGACTTACTGTCCATCTGCAGCAGCCTGCTAGATTCTTCTGAGTCCGCCTCAGTCAGATCCATTCAACATAACTGGTGGGGTAGATTCTTTTCTCCATACGAATTCCTTTTGCCTCCCCTTTGTGCACCTTCAATGTCACCGCCATGACACCGTTGCTGATCACCTTTGGATGCTCTCCAGTTCTGCCACAGAACCTGCACTGATAATAAAGATAATCTGACGAGAATCCTCCTTGGCTTCTCCCACCCTGATCACCTTCCAGTCTTGAGTGTGAAGAGTAGAATTACAGCTCTAAAGTATGTGAACTGACAGGAGAAAAAGTATCTGTAACTTAGAGGGGAAAATGTTGATAACGAAGAACAAGACCTTAGACACACAAGACACAAGTCACCGTAAGAAATCATTAAAGAATTGAGACTATATATATAATAGATCACAGAAGCAACACATAAAAAGAACTGACACAGTTTACCTCAATATTTTGAAGAACCATCACAATCAGGAGAAGAGTTTTCATTCCTCTATTGAGAGGAATTCATGTCTATTGAGTGTAATAAAAAGGGAGGTATTATTACAAATCTTAATAACAGATAATATAATCAAAAACCTACTCACCCTTTACACTGATGTTTCTGGTATCAACCAAACTGTCAGCCATTATCAATTCATGCTCCAACAATTATTAAATTACCAGCATTTTTGCACTATCCACTGTATTCCAAAGATTGATAGAAGAAATAAACTCATTTTGACCATCAGAAGTATAAGCAACTGATAGCCAATTCGCCCGGTCTCGAGCTGTACTGCAACAGTAACTGTAACTTCATCACAAAATTCAGGTATTTCGAACAAATTAAATAGTTTTCTATTCAATATGCAGAAACAGACCTAATATTCATTCTCATACTATAAAACAATCGAAAGACTTCAGGATGTAGACCATTTCCTGGTTCTTAATGACCCATGGCTCCTGCATTAGGGTAATATCCTCCTTCTTATTATACAGACGAAGTATCAGATCAGCAGTAGCTCCCGTAGAGTGATGAATATTGATCTGCACAGCCATTACACAACCCTAAAGATTGGGACAATATTTAGTCGAGAGCTCCCCAATACTACAGCTACCTCGGACACATCCATTCAACATAACTGGTCAGGATGATTAGTTCATACCTCCATACAGGTCCCCTGGCATCCCATTGATACACATATATGGTGGCTGCCCTAATACAGTAGCTGATCGGACCTTGACACCGCTCCAGTTTTGCCAGTGATTCTTCATTTCGTCAAGAATTATCTGATTAAAATACACCTTTGCTTCTCGTACCCTCACCACCATTCAATCATGAGTGTGGAGTAAAGGATTGCAGCTGTAAAGAATATAAACTGAAGGGGAAAAAGTACCTAAAACTAATAGCAAAAAAAGTTGGTAACGAACAACAAGAACTTATTCACACAATATACAAGTCACCATAAATAATCGATAGATCATTGAAATTATAACAATAATAGTTTAAAGATAGAAAGCATAAAAAACTGACACAGCCTGCTACAATGTTTTGAATAATCTTCATAATCAATAGAAGAGATTTCAGTTGTCCATTGATAGAACTTCATGTACAAAGGTCGTCCCAGAAACCCTACCTGATCACCCTCGATGGCGCTCCAGTTCTGCCAGTGATTCTTCGCTTATGTCAAGAATAATCTCATTAAAATCCTCCTTTATTTCTCCTACTCTGACGACCTTTCTATCTTGAGTGTGGAGTAAAGGACTGCAGCTGTGAAGAATCCCAACTATTAGGGGAAAAGTATATAGATATATTGGAGAAGTTATTGTTAAGGAGCAAAAAAAACTTATCCACACAATATACAAGCACCATAAGTAATCGATAGATCATTGAAATTATAAAAATAATAGTTTACAGATAGAAAGTGTAAAAAACTGACACAGTTTGCTTCAATGTTTCGAATAATCTTCTTAATCAACAGAAGAGTTTTCAGTTGTCCATTGATAGAACTTCATGTCTTAAGTTCATCCCAGAATCCCTACCTGATCACCGTCTATGGCGCTCCAGTTCTGCCAGAGGTTCTGTGCTTATGTCAAGAATAATCTGATTAAAATCTTCCTTTGCTTCTCCGACCTTCACCACCTTTCTAACTTGAGTGTGGAGTAAAAGACTGCAGCTGTGAAGAATCCCAAATATTAGGGGAAAATATACCTAAAACAGATAGGAGAAGCAATTGTTAAAGAACAACAAGAACTTATACACACAATATATAAGTCACCATAAGTAATCGATAGATCATAGAAATGATTGAAATAATAGTTTACAGATAGAACATATAAGGAACTGACATAGGTTGCTTAAATCTTTTGAATAATCTTCATAATCATCAAAAGAATTTTCAGTTGTCTATGGATAGAACTTCATGTCTTACGGTCGTCCCAAAAACCCTACCTGATCACCCTCTATGGCGCTCCACTTCATCCAGTGATGCTTTGCTTACGTCAAGAATAATCTGATGAAAATCCTCCTTTGCTTCTCCTACCCTCACCACCTTTCAATCTTGAGTGTAGAGTAAAGAATTGCAGCTGTGAAGAATCTCAACTAATAGGGGAAAAAGTTCCTAGAACGTATAGGAGAAGCTGTTGTTAAGGAACAACACGAACATATGCGTACAATGTACAAGCCACCATAAGTAATCGATTGATCATTGAAATTATAAAAATAAATTAAATAACAGATAGAGCGTATAAAAAACTGACACAGCTTGCTTCAATGTTTTGAATAATTTTCATAATGAACAGAAGAGTTTTTAGTTGTCAATTGATAGAACTTATATGTCTTAAGGTCGTCCCAGAAACCCTAGCTGATCACCCTCAATGGCGCTCCAGTTCTGCCAGTGGTTCTTCGCTTACGTCAAGAATTATCTTATTGAAATCATCCTTTGCTTCTCCTACCCTCACCACCTTTCAATCTTGAGTGTGGAGTAAAGGACTGCAGCTGTGAAGAATCTCAACTAATAGGGGTAAGAGTTCCTAGAACATATAGGAGAAGCTATTGTTAAGGAACAACAATTAGTTATGCACACAATATACAAGATGTTATAAGAACTAACAGATAATTTAAATGATATATATAACAGTTGTGTGAAAGGACACTTAAAGAACTTACACAGGTTACGTCACTATTGCCATGAATCTCTATGGTCAGGAGAATAGTTTTCATCTGCTTGACAATCGAAACCTCACGAAAGTACTTTTCACTGGAGTTGCAGACCCAATGTTGCTAAAAAAGAAAAATGGAAAGCATGAAAAATAGTTTAAAATTTCGATAGAATATAAATATAGGAAAATAATAAAAAAATTTAGCTACATGTTCGTGTAATTAGAAAAAAACTATTAGTAATATTGAATGTGGGATACAACCAAAAGTAAAATAGGTGCATCGTATAGAGATCTTAACCTAACATGGAGGTATAGTCAGGGACCTGATGGAACATTTGTCATAAAAGTATTGATTATAATTAACTGTCGTCTATTGCTGTTAGAATTTACTTTGACATCAGGGAGTGTTCATCCTATTTGTATTCTCTTTTGAGACTAACACTGCAAATTTATCACCATTGTGATACTAGACACATTATAATACAGTATACCAAGCCCAATATTAAATATAAACATTTAAAAGTTCTGATAGCAGCTAAAAAATATTGATTTGTAAGATTCTATTTAAACTGGTATGAAAAATCAGATCATTTCAAACTGATGCCAATGAGAATTAGCATTATGTTCCTTTGTAAAATGAACAAAAGTTGAATGCTTCTCACTATTATGCATTAGAAAACGTTGTATAAATATAAGTCTAGGGATTTATTACTTAAAGGTTTGTAAGTAGGTGGCATGCCTCATGCATTCCCGTTCACGGCTAGATAAATATTTATTATGAAGATAATTTTTAAAAAAATGCCGTATATTCATCTGTCGTGACAAAGTAAGTGTGAGTACTAATCTAAACTGACGGAAATAATCCTTAAATATTTATTTGGTGAACATGACAGGTGACAAGAGTGGAGGCAATGAGATAACTTCACTGGTTATCTTAGAAACTACTTTATCTCAGCTATGACGTTACTTCTAATATCTGTACAAGAAAGAAGAATAACTTGTTCAACCTGCCAAGTTTCAATGCCCCGAAATCCGAAGTGAATTCATTATGGAGGATCTAGCACAAATTGTGTTTCTACAACAATTAAATTACATCCAAATCATGGTTCTAAACTGTTACTTTGTTTAGAATTTAGAACATCGAATTTAAAGTCTTTAAAATATACACCAAACTATAAATAATGTAACAGTGCATTTATTTATGAAGGTCTACAACATTTTAAAATATCAAAAATTCTGCAAATTAATTTATGAATTCACTATTTGATGTATGAATTTTAAAACTACATGAATGGAACTACCCTTGTCATTCTATGAAAACTTTCATAAACTGTTAACCTTTGTTTTATAGCGACACAAACTTGTCCACTTGTGATTATAGTCTCACCTCTTAGAATACATTCTAAGACAGCTTTTTATTCTACGTCTCTCCATATTCTAAGAAATTTCGAAACGTAAGACTAACAGTTTCTACTTCATGTTAAAGAAATAGCCACTGTTCTATTATTTGTACATCATAATGCAATAGAAGAGATTTTAAAGTTCTTCAGGATATACCTTCGATTGAAAGTCTTAGGTCTTGGAAGACATATTTAATAATGATACAGTAATTCTCTATTTCTATAGCGAAACAGCATATTTTTCAGCTAAAATAAATATCTTGTATCTTACTGTGTTTGCCTTACCATTTTAGGCAATTTGTTATGATCGACTCAATGTAGAGTCACGCATATTTCTCATTACCAAAACATACACAGTATTTTCCTGCTTGTACACTGTCAAGATGGAATATTTGACTTTTTGATGTTAAGTAGGTCAGATATATCAATAGATATGTTATTAAAGTTAATATTAACTTGATAAACGAAGCAGAAAATATTTTCTCACATGCAGTTAATGAGAGGTACTTTAATCACAGTAGCTTGATTGAATGAATTTATGCATGCATCGTTCATTATTCATTTATGCATTGATGCTGCATTGAACTAATGAATGATTTAATCATAATCAACTTTTCCTGCTCAAGTACTGTCTGTACTACTTTGAAACAATATCTTCTCAAAGTTCATAGCTCTCTAATTCATAGTTATTTTTTTTTATGCTAAAGTGTTGGTATCACGATAATAAATTCAATAGAGAAATGTTGATCTATGATATATAGTTTGGTAAATGATAGCCATTCTTAGTGTATTAATTTTTTCACTATCATTTAGATATGTTATTTATTCATCATAATTCAGTATAAAAAATTTTACTGTACAAATTGTAATATAGTAATATTATTAGAAATACACAAATAGAGGGAGAGGAGATAAGAACATAATAAATAATCATAAACTAAAAAAGTAAAACAACAAAATAAAACAAACAATAAAAACAAAATAATTTGGAAGAAAATATAAAAAGACAAAGAATAAAAAATGATAATTTAAATGTTATATACATAAAAACAAATGAAATAATACAAAGTTATTAAAATATATAACAAATAAAAAAAGAAGAATTGAAGATTGACCTATATTGTATTCATACCTCGGAAAGATAAAATATTGTTTTCTTCCTACTTAGTAATTGATTTTATCATTTTTAATCAAAGTATTGTTATTCCAATCACATATATTCTACACTAGTTTACTTTATCGAAATTTGGTCCAGCAACAACAACCAACTAAACATTTCGTCTACATATTTAGACATCTTCAGGTCTACATCAATAAAGAATTAATTATCATAACATTAAAAAAACGAAGTTACATTAATTCTGGACTGATGTAGCTCTGAAGATGTTCAGAAATTTAGACGTAATGTCAGCTTAATTTTGTTTTTTGACAATTATTGTTTATAAACTTGATCATAATTTAATATTAATTACTTAATTATTATTAATTATGTAATTTAATTTTTTTTTGTCTTAGCTAGTATTGAATGATGGCTTCTCTATATTTTTAACCACTACATATTTTTAACCAATAGCCAGCCAATGCAACCTCACATAACCTATCTCTGAATGACATGCTTTTAATAGTCTTGATACATTAACACGTCGACACCATTCTCAAACCTAAATAAACTTAATTTTGCAATAGTTTTATTGTAAACCAAAACTACACAGTCCTGGTCAAAAGTTTCGTGAATTACATTTTCTTTTTAATTATGCCCTTAGATAGTACTATGATGACCACAGGGAAAAAGAGGAAAGTAGCTAGTTTGTGATACAATAAAGAATTATTTTTTGTCAACTGACTGGCACGGTTACAGGTTCATAATCGATAATAATCTAATGTGATAGATTATTTAATTTCTTCATTATAACTGTGATCTTAAGAAGCATTTTCCTCATTGAGATAACGCTGTCTTGTGCATGTTTCATTAGGACACCATGTCAGTTGAACAATTACATATTTATACTCGTATTTCTATATATATGTAAATAAAAAGAGGAGAGAGAGAGAGAGAGTGTGTGTGTGTGTATGTGTCGGAAAGGGTTAGAGTCAAACAGAATATTTGTCGTCCATAAAACTGTTAACAAAATTAATAATTATCACATAGTCGTTTTTGGAGTAATTTTGAATGAAGTCATTGGACTATGAAAAAACATAAACAGATAATAGAAATTTGGAGTTGAAATAATTTATTGATCATTGATTCTTTTCAAGGTTCAAGGAAAATGTCATCTTTAAGTTATTTTGTGCATTTTTCCATATTTACTGGTAAAATAAAAGTAACAGTATATGCATGCTAAATATCAATTTAACAATTGTTAAATGTATAGAAGTATTATTTGTATAATTCCGTAAAAAAAAAAGAAATAGGTTATGCAAGGTCACCAACACTCTGAATGTGAAATATAATTTCAGGCCATATTCAGTGGCTTTTAGTCCCATATTCGAGGGACCAAAAATTGATATTTGATTATAAAGTTCTAGACCCGTGAATTTGATCAAACTGAGTTTCCTTATTAAATTATGAAAAACTAGTTATTTCCTGAGCCTAAGATCTAAAGCACTGAACCTTTTTAATTATTATTTAATTTCCGATTAGAGAAAAAGATTACATGTAATGTAAATATTTAAACTATATATTATGTACAGTATTTTTTTAACATAAATATAAGAAACCCAACTTTAAACAACATTGGTTTAGTTAATATAATGGTTAAAATTTATGTTAAAATTCTTTAATTTAATCGCTTGTAAATAAATATTCATTATATGACACTTTTCATTTCTCCTCTCTTTCTTTTTTCTCTTTTCCTTCCTATATATGTTGGTGAAACTCAATATAGCTGTACCCAAACCACTTTCAGACTTCATTGTGTGTTCACATTTTGGGAAAATCACTTTTTCTCTCCTGATGATGACGATTCTTTGTTGTATATATAATTAAAGGTGAAATTAAATTACTCGATTGCGCTTAAAGAAAAAGAACACAGGCAGCTGTAAGAGATAAATCTCACTTCAATCTGTCGACATCCGTCGGAGAAGATAAGGACGGATGTGCAATGCTTGAATAGCATTAAGCATCTGGAGTGTCACGCACAAAACTCTAGTTATGTACCCTGCATGCCGTTAAATTTGTAATAGTCTCAAAAACTATACCTAATGAACTCAGAAGAAAATATCAGAAATTTGCTTGTATTAAACACAATCTAACAATATATATAGTACTAAAAGAAATCTCAAATAAAAACTTTCAATCGTTATATTTTAGTTAAAACCTTTTTACTAGTCCTATAATCCAGATAAAACAAAAATTATACACTAATCAACAAATACACACATAAAAAAATGCCGAGTGATATAAATAAAAGAATAATTTGGTATAAACACTAGTTATATTACATTTAGTATATTATAAACACTATAGAAGAAAGGGTATGAACGTTTACATTAAGGTAGAACTAGCGATGTTAACAGTGCTTAATCTTTTTTTAAACTAGTCCTACTATAACCTTAAAATGTAAATTGAAACATCAGTGTGATCTGGCAACAATTCTAACCAAATATTATTTACTGATTAAACATCATTTATTCAACAAGAGTAGGTTGTAGCAATCCATTCAATAGTTCTTGGATTAAACATCTGTATATTATCATACTATTATAATATTCCAGCATACCTAGTGCATCTTCAAGTAGGACTAAAATTACAGTCAAATAATCTTATGTTTAAATGGCAATCAAAAAAGCTGTATCTATATATGCTTCAATTTCAAATTATTAATAACAGTTTATTATTAATAGTGTTATTCTTTTATTATTTAAAATATTAAATTCAGGCATATATTAGTACTACTTGTTTGATAAATACTCAAATCCAAGATTCAATGACTATGGTTTCTCCTAATGAAGATGCTCTAAGTCAAAGCCAGTCAGTCATCTACAACAATTACCCATGTGGTATGACGGATTTGTATAACAATATGATAATATGTAGATGATTAAAGCAAGAACTATGGAATAATAACCAGTTAATTAATTAATAAATAGTGTAAGTATAAGATGTACCACATCTGAAACTGAACTCTAAATTCTATTCTCAGTAGGTGTGTATTACACCTATGTAGTGTAGTTGTGGATATCCTACTGGATAATCTAAATAATCAAAGTTTTATATGAAAGGAAATGTAGATAACGTTATAAGAAAAATAATTCCCAATGATCAAATCAAAGTAATGTATATGAGATTATACAGATCAGGGGAATGAAAAACATGTATAAAAATCTCTTTATATGGAATACTAAACTTAAAAAATCATGTAAAACATCATTCTCTAAGGCCACAAAAGTAATGTTATGCTCCAAAAGTTTCTTTGATACACCATATAGCCTGAAACCTGAATCTACATGTTAGGATCTACGAAATTACTGTTACTGCTATTATAAAATAAATGGTATCATATACATTGATTGGTAAATGAAAAATGTTTCTAAATTAGCCTTAACACAATACACCAGCATTGAAAAGATATTAAATGTCTCTCTCTTAGATCATTTCTTTTTATCTAGAAGAAATAAATTTACTGTCTATTGAAACTGGTACGAAATGAAAAAGGCTCAATGGGAGAGAAATTGTTCAGACAATTAATAGAACGAAACATTACTAAGAAGGCCTATTTGTTGTCAGATAAAATTCCCCCTCTCACAATATTTCACAGTAGTTGAAGGAGTGAACAAAAATTATTGCTTTGATTAAAAACATCTAGAGTTCAAAAAATGCATCTTTAGCTGTTTACTAGTGACCCCAGCATTTTCTAGGATACAATTGATGAATGGATGAAGAAAAAAAATCAGATAATAAGTCTTTAAAAAGCGTATATAAACTGAATTTAAATTTGTCAACAAAATTATAAATATTATATGCAAGGCATTAAAAATGTATGAGGAATATCTTGATGGATACTTACATTCTGTCTTAGTAACCAACAATTATAGAACTGCAATTTACCAGGTACAGGGAATAGAGAATAATAAACTATTCATTCACAATTAAATAAAAATGGAATTAAAGTATGCAGCAGCTTCTGCATTGACGACCTTTTTGCTGATGGCCTCGATTTTTCTCACTATTATTCGGTGATGCTGAGGTAACTTCCATATATGATGGGCCAGTGATATTGAGAAAACTAATATCAAACAACTTTAATGGTGGAATATCAAACAAACACTAGGTGGAAACAAGCTTTCGACCACACATTGGTCATCTTCAGGTTACACTACTATTTAATCAATGCATGTTAATATAATTAACTGAAAAATAATTATAATATAAGTAATCTTTAAAATTAAACATAACAATTTTAACAGATATAAGACAAACGATACAGCGGGTGAGAGGAAAACAAAGATAATAGTGAGAAAAATCGAGGCCATCAGCAAAAAGGTCGTCAATGCAGAAGGTGCTGCATACTTTAATTCCATTTGTCTTCAAGAAGATTTGCTGCCCACTTATACTAAAATAAAATAAAAGTAAACGCGACAAATATAATGTATATAAAGAACCTAAGGAAGTACTACATAAAAAGATTCTGACTTTTTAAATAGTGTTTAAAATTAATTACTTTAATTAACAGTAGTTCAATTAAAAACACTAATCAGTTTAATAATTCTTTTATAACTATTTGCAAGATATAATCAATTGATTTTAAGCTAGATGATTAAAATTAGTTTAAAACAGAGAATGGTTGTAGTGAAACATTTTCTTAATGTTTGCATTGAAACATTAATTAAAAGTAACGTATATTCATATTCTGTTATTGATTTTTTTTTAAAGTGGTTAAAATTATTCTACAACTTTATATACAAAGTTGAAACACAATATAAAAGTTAAAATTTCATTAAAAACTGAATCATGAAATAAAATGAATCATTAGTTATATTATAAAATAGTTTTACCTCTTATTTGTAATATTTCTTCTGTAAATATAATTATTAATATTACTATTTTTCTTCCTTTTTTTTAATATTATAGATTATATTTTAATTGCATCTATTGTTATTAATACGTATAAAACCAATTAATTATATAATATGTTAAATAACTAGAAATAACTAAATGGAAGTATATTACGTTATTTATTGTAGTATAACTCTTCGAAATGTACTTTTGTTTGTCATTATTTAATAGTTATAGCTAATTATAGTTAATAGTAAACGCAATTTAAGTTAACAGTTATAATTTAACGCAATGTTATAAAGAAATGTAAGATAATTTTAAATTGTGTACTAACTTTCTTTCTGATGTGCAGAATTTGTTCTTCATTCTTTTCAAACATTTATAAGAACAGAAAAATAATATCACTCTTGTACATCACTCAGTAATAAAATCACTTTTAAACTGCTGTGTATAATTTTTTCTAAACTACTATTAAAAAAAAAACCGACTCGTACAGATATGAAAGCGAATGAAGACGCCATGATGATTCATTAAAATACAAAAGTGATTTGGCTCGTAATTATCCAGTGTTTGTGGAATGGGCAGCAAATAATCATGAACTAAATACAGACCTATTAATTTTTGTGAGTTATATTCAACAAAAATAATTCTATATAATTGATATTACTTTTAAACAAACATTTTTAAATAAATAATAATATAATAAAAGGGAAAAAATGGAAATAACACATATACTAATGGAATTTAGTAATTAACTTTTTAGATCGGTCGATATAATATGCTTTATATTTTAAAGAATTTGTGTCCGTGTGTAACTTTGCTAAAGTAAACATATTATCAAGTTAATTGACAAGCTATTTAATTTAATGTAATTTAATTATGTTTCGTTTTAATGTAGTTATCTCTATTTTGCTAATTTTAAGGAAAATCTAATCAATTTCACAGCCTAGTAAAAAACGAATGGATTAGAATTAATTAATTATGAATGACTAATAATTAAGACTAGAGTCATCTGCTGAGTGATATTTTAAAGTAATATTCAATATGTTGCAAATTTATGCGATAGAGTTTACATAGTTAATTATTATCATTTCAAATTTTGTAAAAAAAAACAAAGAAATAATAATACATTTAATAAGATGAAACCAATTTTTTAATTTTACTGAGAATACTGTATTTTCAGATTATATATTAGATTATATTATTTTATCAACTACATTTTATTCAAAGCCATGTAATTAGTTGTGTAAATTTCTTTTACTAATGTAAATGTAATATATAAATTGATTTAATGTATTTATATTATTATTTAAAGCGGTAATATTAGAAAAAAAATAATTCTATGAACTCACCAGATATGCAAGTAGTTATTGTTTGGTACATTCTAATACTCATGATTAGCGGGCGAAGAAACACGAAGTCTTCACATATAAGGAGTTAGTGTCCACTGACTCTTTAAACAATCAATACCACCTAACTCAGTCAAATGTAACCTGCAAATGAACACTAATTTCGAAACGCCTTGTCATTTGATAAGATCTCTTTGTGAGTAGAAACTTAGTGTTTCTCCTCCTTTCTAATAGAAAATCTGGAGTTGCCTACAACTTTACTCTAATTAAATGTAATATCAAACTTCTCGACAACTAATTGATTTTTGTTTTAGTTTATTTAACAATGTTATAAATTAGATATATTCGTTAGCTCCAACTATTTCTGTGAAAATGGTTTAAAATGAACTTCCTGCTCTGATGGGTCCAATATCACGATATTGGTTTGGGATTGGATAACTAAGTTTCATAAACTCCGACTGTATGTATATAGTTGTAGAAAAGAGACATATACTTGGTAATCTAAATTAGTTCTTACTAAGCCTTATTCTAATAATGAATATAACTTATATTGACTTAAATAAGTACACAAAAAATTGTTTTGTTTGATATTGTCGTTGTGGTCACCTAAGAACGTGTTATTATTAATTAGTTTAAATAGAAATGTCTGCACTAAAGGTTTGATTTGAACCTGAAAGACTGACTGAATCTTGTTAAAATGTTGCTCTATTATAATAAACGGTTAATACATCAAAAAATATTAATATAAAACAACATTTCAGATAAATCAACACACACATATATATAAATATATAAGAAGATTTTACAATAAACATGTGAAATAAACTAACTAAAGAAAACAAAATAAACTAAAATCTTTCAACCAAAGCGGTCTTCATCAGAATCAAACTGAATCTGATTCAGTTTGTCTCTGGCGAAGACCTCTTGTTAAGGTTAGAGATCTTAGTATTTTTTCTGATTTATTGATGTGGTTTGGGCCGCATATATTTCTTATATAAGAAGAAATATGGGTTTTTATGAGGATATAAGAAGAGTGTATGGAGAAGATGCCTATGAAAAAGGTTTTAAATAAAACCAAAACGTTGGCAACGAGAGTTTGATTTTTTATCCTAGAAAATTGACCGAATCCCGATTAGAAAACATACTATATATATATATATATATAATATATATATATATTATATATATATATATATATATATATAATAGAGAGAGAGAGAGAGAGAGAGAGAGAGATAAGGTAAAATAAACAGGTAAAATAATATCATCTTTTAAACATCACTACGGTATACAGGAATAAACAATTGGAATTGAACATCTGAAATGATATTGGGAAGAGAGGTCTTTGAAAGCCTGTAAGAGGCAAGGAAAGCAAACAAAAGGTGATTATGATAAACAAAGGAGTAAAGGAAGAAATATGCAAAAACTATCTGCTAGTTGTCAACCCCAGTAGACAAAGTTATTTTTCTAGTTAATATTGTGTCAAATATTAATAAACCATTACTAATGTTTATAGTAATGGGTCTGTTATATTTAATTAATGAAAAATTGATAAGAATTCTTTAAAACATCGATCTTCTTTAGTACGTCATTATTTTATCTTTTGTTTAATTTTCATAATGATTTTAATTACTTATAAAGAAAAATAAGGCACTACGTCGTTCATTCTACGGAGTATTGATGTTCTTCTCCTTTCAAACATTTCAAATCTTTCATTATTGTATTATCAGCCTAATTAACAATTAATTCCACAACTTCAGTCATTTAACGTTTCCATCTCCATTTCACCAATTATAATGAAAATTGAATCCTTGGTAAAAGTAAAATTTGACAAGTGCTAACAGCTGAAATTCAATCAATTTCTTTTCATTATATACTTTCTCTTCCAATATCTAAAATTAGAGTTTGAGTCATTATTTTAGCAATATTTATGCATACGTTATTTAATATGGCACTTGGTTTTTCTAAAACACCGGAAGATTGCATATAAATTAGTATCATTTTGACATAAAGTATGAAAAGTATATTTCCTTAGGTTTCAATATTACGGGGAAATCGTAGGTTCAATACACCTAAAACTATGTGTCTCAAATATTATAAAATTTACAAATTGTAGAATTCTTAAAATGTTAATACGATTTTCTATATACAATCACCACAAACACAAACATTAACAATAGATTGAAGCTCTCGTAACGTTTAAATTGTAAAAAAAACTTAAAATATTAAAATATACATTTTACATCAGTAAAAATTAGTAGATAACATATATGTTAGGATGTGAAGTGTTCTAAACTCTAAACATATCCATTAAATGTATTCATAAAAAAAATAACACTTATACTGATTTATTATATTATACTAAAACATACGTATCGTACAAACTTATAACTTCGAGTATGTATACTATAGATAATTGTCATTACAATACATTTAATTTTACCACTTCCTTAGTGGCATAGTGAATAACGATGTAATATCCATGTTTAAAGAACAGTCACAAAAGGATCAGTAAGTTAAAATGTATATATATTTGAAATATTTTCAACTGTAATAGTTGAAATATTTTATGCAGTTTGGACCCCAAATTAATTTCTTTAACCCTCTGTATGATTACTGTAAGAAACTAATATGTAATAAATTCTCTGACTGGATTGTGATAAGCGATTTCTTTATATCTGCTTATCGCAAATTTCTAATAAATAATACGAAACCCTGAGAAAAGGTTGCCTTTATTTCAATTGAGTTTCCCATTTTTAGAACTATATCAGCTCTTGGAATAATCAAATTTCATACCTAGTGTTTGTCATTCAGTACAAAAAATATAAAGTGTACTAAATACACCTTTTCTATGGTGTAGCTTGGTCAAAAAATATACAGTTCGCCTTTTGATAAGGAATTACTTTTCTTGTTTAATGTAATTATGATTCGTCTAACAATGTTCAGGATAAGTGTTCACAAGAAATCCGATTTAATCTTAGGCCAATTTTTTTTTCATTTTATAACAAAGCTTCAGCATATATCTATATGCCAATATAGATAAAAAGGTTTCACATAAACACGTGAAATAACAATCAATGATCAAACCACACTGTTTTCCCATTTCTTATTGTGGTTTGATCAATGACAATATAGATAAACGATAGGACAACCTCCTATTCTTAATTGTATATATTTTCAGGAATCAATCATAGATATTGAATTCAAGTAATAAGAAATACGTAAATTATATTTTCTTACTATATACTTAGAATAATAAGAACTGACACAATAACACAAGATTTCTTTCATAAATTGAAAGATTACTAGTCTACATTAAATTCGTTTACGTTTACTCGTGTATAGAGTTATTAAGAAGTTACTTCCTATTCTATATATTATAATATATTTAACCAATTAAGTGAAACGATTCCAAGAACTAAATAAACTTGATTCACGAAAAGAATTACAGAATGTCACTACTATATTTCGATAGCCTCGCCATCAGAATATAATAGTTTCTGTTATTTCTTTACTGTGTGTTCTTTTGTGAATCTAGTATTTAAAAATGTATTTATAATGTATTTAAAAAATATCTATGTATTTAAAAATTCTAATGACTAATTTTAATAAGATACAAGATTGTAAAAAAATTATTACTGTTAACATCGAAAAATCTCTAACTTAATCATCCTACCAAATTTATTTATCTTTATTTCATAGAAACATAAATAAAATGTAATAAGAACTTACAATTTTGCTGAATGAGTGTTTTTTGATTTTAAAAATGTATTGCGTATTTAATATCATCAATTGTCACATTAATTATTATCACTAAATTAGTTAAATAGGTTAACTGGATAAAAGTTTAGCAATACTTTTTTTAAGTAACCTAGAACATTGGAACAAGAAGTGATGTGAACTTTATTCATAGTGATTGGATACACTATCATAAAAAGCATTGCTTAATAACGTGAATATATGACTTTATCATATAGTTATTTACTGTAATCTAACTCATTCGTTAAATTTCAAAATCATCTAGAAGAGAAAATTGAAAAATAAATTATTGAACCATAAATGTTTAGTATTACTTTTACTAAACATATTAGTAATAATATAGAATCCAATCAAGAAGGGTGATACTGAATAAGAATATTGAAATAATCTTACACCTAGATGAAAAAGATTTCAATACTTTTTTATAAAAAAAAATTAACTCTAAACAACATATTCATATGGATTACTAATAAAAACATCTGGACTACCCTACACTCAATGACTACTAGTAAACATAATATCTAACTCATTATGAATCAATTTGTTTTGGTTTAACTTTAATGTGGTTATCGTATAGGCATAATGTAACTGTGGTAGAGTATTATCAAATTCATAGATAACCCATTTAATGATTTAATGCTGTTATATCCGTTATAACAAAATTGAAGACATTGTTCCAGAACAATCTGACAGATTACTGCAGATGAAACTAACTAGTTCTCATTAATAGTGACATATTAATTTTCAAATAAAGAACACCTAACACAAAGAATTAAGTTTTATCAATCACTGGATAAGTCAATCAAATTAGTAGGTGATTTGTCATTAAGTACTTTTCCTATTGTTAAGTATAACTCAAAAACAATGGGGCTTTTTAAAACTCAAGAACTACATTATCTAATATTACGATTTGTTAAAGATAGTAGTGTTCAGATTGATTCTTTAAGGACCCATCTATAAAAAATTTTACGATGTTTAAAAAAAAAACACAAATATATTATTGATTTGAGTTTCTTTTTAAAGTTTTAAAATCTTTATAACAATAATCGTTTAACAAACCTTTATATAGAAATTCTGTCTGACTCAAATCTGATAAAATATTTCATCAAAATATTATGAGTATATGTAAAACAAACCGAATAACTACAGTAGGTTACTATTATTCCAAGTAGATTTTTGATTTTTCAGTGCTATTTATCTTTGACAGCAATCAAAATTTCTTGATTTATAACATAGTAATTTTAGGCGATTACATTGTTCTATAGTTAATAGTTAATCGAAAAGAATATGTTTCCTAAATACCTTTTCGTCTGTGTAATTTTGACAAAAAGTGTCCTTATCATTTCATGTGGAACTAGTTTCAATCTCAATGTTTCTCAGTCAAGTATAATTCAAAATGTTTACACTTAAAAAGAAAATCAATAATAATGACTATTCCAGTTAAGAAAAATTCAGCAAGTTATTTCAGTTGTAGCCACTAGTTCTATGGTAATCCAATAAATTAATCTAGAGTTAGTTTTAGAAGGTACAATGTTCCCTGATATCACATACTGGCTAAAAAAGATGTGATCCTCCTCATAATTATAGAATATAGAATTAGGATCGCAATAGATCCAACATAAATAGTATTTTATCAGTCAATACTGGAATTGCTGCTAATATGAATCAATAACGTAATAGTAGAAATAACATATTAATCATTTTCAGTATTCTAATTGATGTTTCATTATAATTAATACGCTGTTTTGCAAGAGCTTTTGACTCCCTATTTTCTACTTTTTTTTTTTTAATTTTAAACCTTGTTCTTCAAATAACGAAGAAAAATACTTAACTTCAAATATACTGAAGATACGAAACGTTCCCTCAAAAGTAATTTTGATTAACCATAGATTAATTTAAATAATGCTTACCTTGAATAAAATAAAAACTTCTTTTAAATTACTAACTTATTTTGGCCTTTATTTATTTTTACTTGATTAAGAGGAATATATCAGACTATTGACCAGAAATCGAACTTTACAGTGTTCTTTCTACTGTTATTATTACTTTTTCAAATACTCGTACTTTATTCAGTTAATACTCATATGTCAATAATAGATACACAAAATGAGTATTGGTTTTGCCATAATGTGTTATTATTGGGATATAACATTATTACAAGACAATAGTCATTTTTTATACCAAGAAATATTTATCAGTTTAACACATTGCAATCAATCAAATTCTGCAACTTGCAGCATTTTCCCAAAATAAACACACATGCAGACATAAAATAACAATGGATTCAAGGATCTCAAACCTTTAAATCACCCAAGATCAATAGAAATTTTTTTCACTATACTTTACCTACAGTAAGAAAACAAAACTGGGTTGGCCTACATCACATTTTAACAATACAATATACCTAAACATAAAATTTACTATAAGTAACCCCCATTAGTAAAAATGACAACTGACTCAATCAGTTTATTTACAGAAATATTCCAACTGCTTGTTCCAATTAACATAATTTTTTAATCACAATCTTATTCTGAACAATTGGTAAACACATGTTATTTCTATGATTTAAGGGACCATAAAATAATATATGATTTAGTAACTTATATTACCAATAATTAAATCTGGTTTATAATTATATAGATATTAAATACAAATACAACACATTTTTTAAAAATATCATTAATCCACTTAAAACATGCAATGAATGAGATTAACGATGATATCTAAATAGGTCATAAATAATTTCAGTAGAGCGTTATAAGTAGTTAAATATAATTACCAAACTGTGATGGTTATATCTTCTAACATGTTTTTGAATATTTAACAAGACATTGAAATGTAGTTCAAAAACTATAAAGCTTTCATAATATGGATTATCTTCAATTTATATCGTCTGATGAAATGAAATTGTAAATACTGGGTTTATTAGTTTATTGAAAATATAACAAAGAAAAATATGAATTCTTAACAATTCATTTTAAAACTAAACTTCTGAAAACTGCTTTCCAACGATTCATGATAAATTAACTGAAATTAACGAGTTATTATGGTACAAATCTTATTATGAACTAAGGTGGAAATTAATATTTGGCCATTTTATTGTTAAAACGACTATTGTTATAATGTATAACTTACACAATTTTTATGTCATGAGATACTCGTATTATATTAAGGTTATACTAAATGCAACATTCGAACTTGTCTGAAGAGTGAGAAATAATTAAAAACCGTTTTGGTATTGATTAAGATTAAGTATGAGTATTATTATTAAAATAATAAAATGAGTACAATTTTTATTTATTATTACTCAAAACAACAGGATTCTTTTTCCTTCGATAAGAAATATATATCAATCAAATGTTATTAAAATATATCAATCATGCATCTTTTAGAGTTTTCACAAAATATTGAAAACACTTATACAATCAAAGAAATGATAATGGTTTTATAGAATCACAAAAAATGCAAAATACGGTTAACATTTCCAAATATTTTCTTTTCATTAACTCTGTACTTTGATTAGAGTAAAGTAATATGAAAAAGAGAAAACTGTCATGATATTATTACAGTTAAAACAAAAAAATATATACAGTTGCTTCTAGCTTTTCCAGATATCAAATTTTCTTATGACTATTTGTTATCCCTGTTTTGTAAAATCTACTTTAATAATAGTAACGCGAAAGCTAAAAATCGTAAAAGTTATATCACAAGATATTATAATGATGGAAATCATAAACACCTTGTATGAATATTGTAGTCGAAGGAAATAAAAAAAAAATAACTCCACAACTCTTTTTCGAAAGTACACCTTTTCATGCTCAATAGTTTTCAATAAACTATACTTACTTTTATGGTTCTTTATAATTTGAATTTCATAATGATTAACCGAACGACATGCTTGAACCACTTCCATAAAAAAAAAATGGCAGACCACTAACCCATCATTACGGAAATATGGAAGAAGTGTTTGCATTTATGATAACAACTCAAAATAAACTTTTAATATATTTAAGCAAATATTATAGTTTTAAAATATTAAAACAATAGAATTATTAAATGATAAATATACAAATAATATTTTTTTATAAATATAAAATAAATTATACAAATATTATTATAATTAGGAAAGTATAGCAAAGTTTTTAATAAATTAAACTCAACAAACTAATTTCATCGGACAAAACAAATATTTACTTTACCAAAGAAAATCTACATACCTGACACTACGATTAGACACCTTAGAATACAAACACCGTTTAAATTAGTGATTTACTCTCTAAAATATTGCTTATACATTTAGAAATTAAAACAAGGAATTTTGTGACTGTATAATGTCTAAACTTCTCCCTAAGACCATGAGAACATGGTGGAGAGGCCAAAGCCCCCTTATATGAAATGTTACATATATTAAATTTTGGTTAAAAAACAAATCACGTATGTAAGCACTAAATCACCAAATGTAAAACTTTTGAAAAAGACCATTTATGTACCAACAAATTTAAAACTCCTAATCAACTCAAGTGACATAAACATGGAAAACAAATGTAGCAGATCATTCACAATCTAACGAGAAGTGATCAATTCTTGATTTGAAGAATGAGTTTTATTGGCATTTCTTAGTGTCAATTTATGTTATCTCAGATTCAATATTCAAAAATAACTGGGCAACATACATTCAATACCCCTGTATTTATCATTTCCATTTATTCATTTGTTTAGAAACACATTTAAGACTTAGTAAATAGTTATTTATATTTTGATGCTAAAATGATTAATTATACATTAGAAATTATACATTGGAAATATCTTCTGTATTTTGTGAGTTCTAACAATAATCATACTATTATTAGAACTCAACTAGTTATACATTAAAGTTATTTCACTTCTTGGTAATAAAATACATACTTCAATAAGGGAATAATAAAGTGAATGTTTCTTATAACAAGATAAGTGTTTCATTTTCAATAGTGATGAAATTAATATATATAACTCAATATGGTACAGCAATCACTATCATTTACATTGCTAATAATTTGCTGTTACAATAAAAAAACCAATAAAATACCGATAACCAATACCTCTGTTTCAATAAAAAACCATGAGTACATACATTAAAGTTTTAGAGTTATTTTTGTTTACAATTGTATTTTTAAAAGCACTAATATTTATACTTTAAATAAATTTAAGCTTAAATTTCAAAAGTTAGCATCATGTTGTTAACTTTACTAATGTTCAGAAAAAAGTTTGGGAAACCTTCTACAAACATGAGTGTCAATAGATTAAATTCCAGAGGTCAAGCCAACAATTCTACAAAAGTAGTAAAATTAATTCTTATCAAGGTTATATATTGGGAAGTTTAGACTAAATGTTGTGAGACTGATTGGTTTTGAAAGGAAGAGAGAGAGAGACAGATAATTCAAAATAAACTTTTATTGATGCATTGCATACAATTCATAAATCTAGGGGCTGCTAATTACAAAGAGAATTTAAGAATTCTAAACTCGACTTCAATAACAATCAGTTTTATTAAGGACTTGCGTTGCCAGTTGAGTTTACGAAATACTGCATTCATGTAATAACGGATTCTCAAAACATAAATACATAACATAAAACTAAAATCACATCCTCAGCATGAGTTCTATTTTGGTACACGATTACAATATGAACTATATTGCATATTTTTAATACCTAAAGCATATACTGTTAGCAAACATTGAATAATACAATGTGTTTTTTGCCACAATATTATTAATATAGCCATAACAAACTATAACAACAAATACTAAATTATAGACTTTGTAATTACATTTTATGACACCATTTATGTCATTATTATACTGGAGACATACTTCATTTCTAAAAATATCACTACTAATGCCTCTATTTCACATATAATTAACCATTAAGTTCTACAAATAGTTAATTCTAATGATTACTAACATCAAAACACATTACGAATGAAAATAATTAATCTCAATTCATGTTACTAAATTGGATGAACATGACATATACTATTTCTTATTCCATGACAAGTTTAGACTTAGAAGGAATTAGATTTAAATAACTATATGCACTTTTGTATCTGTAAACGTTTATACAGAAGCGTTTCAAGAGAAATAGTGTTATTAAAAAATCTAAACAGTTTTTTATCCGCTAATAGTAATGCTTGCTGGTTGTAGAACCTTTTTCTAATTTCCCTTCAGCTTAATACAAATATTACTAATACTAGAAGAACAAGGTTGTTGAATTGACTACTATCCACCATCTTTATTGTGACCTTGACTATGTCAGCTAGACAGAGAGGTTGATTCTACATTAAAATTAATAAATCCCCCTATACAAGAGTACATTATACGTCCTAGAAACTGATATCTCTATGGAGAGAAAATACTTTTTACCAACAGGAAAAAATCCAAGATTAAAGCAAGTTACAACCTCTGAACCTCGGATATATAGGTAAACGCATTAATAACTTAACTTCCCTTATACTTATTACCA
Organism: Hermatobates lingyangjiaoensis; assembly: GCA_026182355.1. Lineage (NCBI taxonomy): Eukaryota > Metazoa > Arthropoda > Insecta > Hemiptera > Hermatobatidae > Hermatobates > Hermatobates lingyangjiaoensis. The sequence continues at coordinate 1,157,793 of JAPFBL010001922.1, forward strand.
TTGTAACAGAGAATTGATATTATATTAACAACCACCTTTGGGTAAAAAAAGTTATTTCTCCTGATGTTATGATAAGTCTATTTCAAATATTAAGGATTCAGAACTTCATATATATTCAATTGGTCATAATATCATTGAAAAAAATACAGGTAAATGTGTTAATGAACATTTGGTTCATTTACAAAGTGAAAGAAATCATTTTATTTATTTTCTTTTTGGTCCATAGCACTTGCAAAAACCAGCATATCATTAAAATACAAAATGAAATGACTGATATATTAAAAGCCTTCTGGACACAAATCTAAATTATGCTTATTTTCAGCATAATGACTGAGAGTGGTATACCAATTTTACAAGTGTAACTCAAATGTTTCATTTAGTTAACACAAAAGAATACAGATACCCTTATGGTGTTTCATAATGAACTGGAGAATTTTTTACTTGTTTATACGATTAGTTTATAAGTTGCAGGACATTCAACAGTTCGTTTAAAAGTCAGACTAAAACCAGTTTTCATTGCCAGCCTCAATGTAAATAGTCTCATCTACTGGTATGATGTTTACTACACTTTAAAAGTGTTACACAATTTTTTTGATCAATTGAGCTGAAAATTATCATCGTATTGATTAAACAAAATGTAAACAGATAGACTTAAAAACAAAATTAACACTTTTATATATGCAATAAAATTTGATATAAACAATAAAATACTCTTTAAATTTAATATTGTTTTAGTAAAGTTTAATTTATTGTGAAGTTGTTATAATTTAAGCTTAATATGAACCATACGTTGGTTATAACCGTGCTATATAATATAACCTTTCAATAAAAACAAAAAAGTCTTAAATTGAAAAGAAAAGTTTTTATACGTCTCTTTTTAATTTTAAAATCACAGAAAGATATAAAGTCTAAGCATGTTCGGCTCAATATCAATAAAAATAAATACTGAACTAAATAAAATTAAAGAAAAATGGCATATTGACATGGAATAACATATTGATATAAATAACATATGGAACAAAATAATAAAAGTTGTCAAGAGCTAAGTTAAGTGCGTATTGGGTCATATTTACTCTTCATTAGAACAAAAGAAAGAAGCACTAAACCTTCACACAATAGACTATCCAACTTAGTATTTCATGTCGGGCTACATCTGCCTCAGCAAGGTGATATAACCTGACTAACTACAAGTGCTTATACGTTGACGTTGGATAGTCTATTGTGTGGAGATTTAGTGTTTCATTTCATTATTCTAATCTTGAAGAATATTTGTATTCATGATAAACAGAACCCATGAGAGTTACTGTATCAAGGGTTGTCAAGGAGTGAACCTTCATTAGGAACTAGTTAAGTTTTTTAGTGAACTTAGGAACTTCATGACAAGAACACTAAACTGCATATTAACCTATATAAATTGGACAAATATATTTCCCTTGACATTATCAGAAATATCAAAGGGAATTAAAACAATTACATAACAATCATTTTAAGGAGCACCACCTTATCAAACAGGTATAACTGTACACAAGATGAAGATATCATCTCTTTAACATTCACTATATTCTGTTTAATTTAATTTAGAAAATAGTAATATTTTCTCTATAAAATTTCGTCATAGTAAATTGGTAAATAATTATTAATCGTGTATTTGAAATCATTTACATTAAAATAAAAGTAAGACTAATGATAGGAAGTCAAAAATACAACAGCGATTCTCTATGAAATAAATACTCATTTATTTAACAAACAACGAACAGAGAGTGACATATAATGACAGGAATAATGTATACGAACAAATTACCCTTTACAATAATATTCCTCCTGCTGTTAAAACTGTAATACTTGAAAATGAGAATTCCATCTCCAGGAGTAAGATGACAAATGTCAATTTAGATTACTATCTGATATTATAACCTGGTAGTAAACTGAAACGATTAGGGTAACTATCAATAACTCAAATGACATAATAAATAAACAAATAAAGTTACAAAAATAAATAATTTTATGTTCAACGAAATATGTACAAATTAGGCACCTTCTATCGGTCCCAGTGTACGAAATCTCATTCACAACAATAAATAATTTACAAACTGATGCGTCTACAGATTATTTGTTAGGGTCATCTTTGGGTCATTCATGATTTTTCATTCTCGTTAAGAATCTGTTCATGAGAGAATAAGCAACTCCTAATCCGAGAAACGCCACTACAGTGCCTTGTGCCCCAACTCGCAGTTGCATCAGGTAAACACTGGTCGACATCTTACCCCTGTCTTTGAATTTATATGCCCCGTAGCCACAGGCAAGGATGCAGCCAACAATCCCTGAACAAACAATAGTTATAAAATGAAAATCGGGACTTATCGGTTAATAGGAGCCTATTTATAAGTACATTGTACTTAGCGGTTAAAGGGAGGGTTTAACAAACAAAATAGCAAAATATAAACAACAAAAAAGTAATATTTTGTAATATTTATAGATTCCAAGAATGTTATTTTGTAAAATAAAGGGATTTTCTTTCTGTTTTATTTTAATAACAGTTTTTAATGAGAGGTCTGCAGTTAACCAATAATAACTGAAAATCACTTTAAAAAATCAAAATTAAAGCCATGTATGTCAGAATGTCCAATTTCAATCATTCATAATTCTGTCATAAACTTTAACATGCCAATGATTATACAATAAGCTCCTACCAACAGTTACAGTTGTGCTAATATATTTACACAAATCAAAATTAGGAAACTTACATTAATATATTCAAGAACTTAACAGCAACAACATCAATATACTGACTTTTAAACTTCCTAAAATATTAAATAAATTATCTCATATTTTACCAGACTAATAGAAAAGATAAACAAAGGATTCACATTTGATTGCCAAGTAAACTAACCAAAGGCATAATATCATCATATAAACATATCTAAGCTTTATTGCTGAAATTAAAAATATCAATTTTTCATTAATCATCAAGGGTTTTCTTTTATTAGAAACTTCTTCATGAGGTTTTAAGTTCATCAAAAAAAATGTTAAACTTGGAAATTGGTAAGGAAAAGGTTAAGTTACATTAAGGTAATCTTCAAAAGTATATATTTGTATTAAGAACATGACAGTCACATATATTATGGCATTTAACGATAGACATTATCATACGGTTTTCACTACTATGTAACTATCTATCTTCCTCACCTATCACACAAATCTCGAAGTTCTCATGCTTCGAAATAAAAAGAACAAACTACAACCAAGTATTAACTGTCTTATATTTCCCGATAAAACCTGAAGTATGTTATTTACACATTCACGCAATTCAACAGTATCAATCCATAGTCTTACAACCTTTCAGTTAATCCTTATAACGTTCAAGGTTGGTTTCAGAATAATTAACAGAATGAACGTAAACAGCCAGGTACATATCATAATAAAAAAAATTGTAAGTAGGCATTTAAAGAATCAATTAATGGAACGTCGATACACCAGCGTAGTAGGTACCAAATATTCGATCTAACTAACGTTAGCATACTCTTTAAATGAATAAAAAGTTCATAGCATGTTTCATGTCTAAATTAAATATAAGAAATCTTGGCTGAAATCTTCATTTCAATAAAAGGGACATTTATAAAACTCTAGAATGGGGGACAATATTTTTCAAAATGACGATCCTCTGACGTTTACAAAATCATTAAAAATGTGATATTCTAATATTATGAAACTATACGAAGAAGTTAGCCTTACTTTGTACTACATGACAAAAAAAAAGGACCAAACTAAATTATAAATTAGAAAATTTCATTCATACCTATTGGCATAAAAGGATTTTCTTTAATTTTTCTAGTTAACCGTCCTTCTTGTGACTCTTCAGGGTCCATATTTCAAAGTAACTGAAAAAAATTGTGAATTTATTGAACAATTTAAATAAATAGTAAACAATAAGACCTGGACATATAAAAAAAATATGATTTATTAGCTACATTAACTTTCATAATACTACAATATTCATCTAATCAAATAAAACAGATAAAATATAAAAAAAATTCAATAATTTCATCAGCACTACCACAGAAAAAAAATTAACTTACTTAGACCAACCGAACACGACCTTGGTCAAATCGAAAAGAATTGCATAACCTTCGATAACCTAAAGGGAATTTTCATACAACCAGTGTTCACAATAAATATCCAAGGTCAAAGTAATTAAATATACCTATATATGTTATTATTTCTTAAACTTGGCCATAATATTATTGAAATTATGTATAAAAACTGTGTACAAAGTTATACAATAATGTTATACCAAACATAATTTATATGAAGAACTTTTTCTTAAATATAAATATTGTCTTAAATCACAATGATTTTTTATAATATATTTATATTTCCAATATAACATATTGCAAATATGTTAATGGTCCAATTAAATCAGGACCATTGAATCAATTATTAAGATATTCCATGAACGATACCCTAGAGTCAGAAAAACTGATAGTATTAATTTTTACTGATTGTAAAAACAATCAGTTTTTACTTTGTTTGCTCTCTGATGATATACATTGAAAGGCCTGAGAGCATTTATTTCTATCGTTTTCCTTTTTCCCATTGCGGTTTAAACTCCATAATATGTATATATTTCAAAACATGAAACAACTTATTAGGACAACTTATCAAAAAATTCAAAGAAAAGAACACGGAGAAATAATAACAAAAATCACTTGAATATCTCGATCTTGTTGTCATCCGGAGAAGGAGAATTCTTTTGCTCCTGATGACGATGAAGATAGTTTTGTTGTTATTTTTCCGGCTTCTTTTCTTTCAGTCATTTGATTTGATTTAATTTTTATATATATATATATATGAAAATGTGTGTGTGTGTGTGTGTGTCCGTATTATAGATTCATTTATTACTATCCACTATTAATCTTACAAACAAATACCTATTGCACCGTTTCGAAGCAGCAGCAGAACATATGTTTCAAAATAAAGAAAACTAGATGATAAGGGTTATTCAATCTGTTTCCAACAAAGTATTATGGAATGTAAATGTGATATATATCTGGTCACTGCTCCTTCTGTGTATTTGTGTTCCAATTTTTACTTCATATCTTGTAGGTTGGCATATTGTCAGAAATATGTCCACGTTATAATCTCGTTGTAATGCTACAGCACTTATACAGTTACTCGTTCCAAGATGTGTTGATCATTTAACCTTCTCTCCAATAGTATTTGCTATTTCATTGCTGCATCTGTATTCTTTCTTACTACTAGTCCAATTAACATTAATTTTGTCCTTAAATTTTTTCCAAACTAAGTTCAATTTGTGATATTTCTCTAGTCTTTTTTGGGTTATTTCATAGGAAAGAACATTTGTTCATCCTATCATAAGTGTATCTTCATACTTGCTTGTTGATCTGAATTCTGGGTTGGAAAAATAAACAGTTATATGGTTATGTGATATGTTTGGGGTAGGAAAATATGCATGTACTGCAATATACTGTTCTCATTCTTGTTCTTTTTAATAACGCTATTTGTAAAGTCACTAATTACTCACTATTTTCTTGAATATTTATTTGAATTATCCAGCATAAACTGAAATTAGCAGGTATTCTAAGTTTCAGCTGTGCGCAACATCCAAGGCATCATCTTTAGTTGACTTATACACATAAAACATAATTTATATCAGAGCTTAGCGCTCCGGACCTCCAATGCAGAGGTTATGGGTTCGATTCCCACGTATATGTTATTATTTATTTAGACAATGCACGGTGGCAACAAATCAAAAAAAATCTGGAGTGGCCTACACTCTACTTTACTATAAGTAACTTAATGTCAAATTTCTTGAGTATATAAAACATAACGTCTCATTTAAGCATAACGTAAACATCTAAATGGGATATAATTATTAGCCTTTCATTCCTGAGGTAGTACAGATAGTGATTGAAGGACATATCAATTTATCAGCTTATTTTTGTACATCACAGATAATTTATTATTTGCAAATAATTGCATTAGTATAACTACAGCAGTAATAACATTTTTGAAAAACCAAAGTGAACATTTCTTGAAACGATTTATTCTCCTACAAGAGAATGGCTTTCGTTCAAACAGGCAGTAGATTTCTTACATCGTTTACTTGACATCCTTCTACATTGAATATTAAAGTAAAATTTTTAAATTTAAAACAGGAAAATACCCTTTTTTTTCTCTGGAAAACATCTTAAACTGCGAAGAAAATGTTGTTTTAAGGTGATTTGTCAATTAAAGATGTACGATAATTACATTTATTAATCTCTAAACAAAAGATTCAGATTATGAATTATCATTTACATTTTTGGTCTTTTATAGAATTATCATACTGGGAATTTTAATCTTTAAAATAATAATAATAATAATAAGCTTCTTAGTATTTAATAAGATCATTTTCCTTCCCCTTTGTCAAATAACATATATACGAATTTTTTCTGAGTGAGTGTTATCATTTTCCTGCACAATATTATTCCTCTTACATCTCATATAATTCAATAAACAATTTAAACTGTTCCTTTATAAAATCAATTTTATCTCAATGGATAAGCTCAAAAAATGTCTAAGTCAATGTAAACAATGTAAAAAAATCTGGAGTGGCCTACACTCTACTTTACTATAAGTAACTCAATGTCAAATTTCTTGAGTATATAAAACATAACGTCTCATTTAAGCATAACGTAAACATCTAAATGATATATAATTATTAGCCTGTCATTCCTGAGGTAGTACAGATAGTGATTGAAGGACATATCAATTTATAAGCTTATTTTTGTACATCACAAATAATTTATTATTTGCAAATAATTACATTAGTATAACTACAGCAGTAATAACATTTTGAAAAACCAAAGTGAACATTTCTTGAAACGAAATAGTATCCTACAAGAGAACATGGCTATTGTTCAAATAGCCAGTAGATTTCTTACATCGTTTACTTGACATCCTTCTACATTGAATATTAATGTAAAATTTTCAAATTTGAAACAGTAAAATACTCTTTTTTTCTCTGAAAAACTTCTTAAACAGCGAAGAAAATGTTGTTTTAAGGTGATTTGTTAATTAAAGATGTACGATAATTACAGTTATTAATCTCTAAATGAAAGATTTATATTTGAATTATCTTTTACATTTTTGGTTTTTAACAGAATTATTATACTGGGAATTTTATGGCTTCTTAGTATTTAATAAGATCATTTTCCTTCCCCTTTGTCAAATAACATATATACGAATTTTTTTTTAATGAGTGTTATCATTTACCTGCACAATATTATTCCTCTTACATCTCTTATAAGTCAATAATATATTTTCATTTTTCCATTAGAAACATCAATTTTATCTCAGTGGATTCGCTCAAAAAATTTCTAAGTCAATGTAAACAATGTAAAAAAATACAAAAAATTCGACAAGTATAGCAGGTGATCTCTTAGTCTAGAATAAACAAACAGTTTTTATATCGTTATTGCTCTTTCCCGTAATTGAAACTTCATGAATTTTTTGTTGTGAATTGCTAATTTTTTGTTCCATTTTTTGTCAAATTTTCATTTTTTTTTAACGAGCCGTTTAGCGTCAAAAAATGATTTTCTGAAAACACAAATCGTACTGTAACGCCCCTTTAGCGAAAGTAATTTCAAAAAAAAATATCTCAACTCATTCACCATATAATGTTCCATTTGTAGGCATAGTTTCATTCTTGTCCGTCAAACAGTATGGCTTGTATCGCTCTCACAAGGTTTGAGATTGAACTATAAGTCAAAATTTTTACATTTTATTGAAAAAAAAATATTTCCTGTTGTCTTAAAATTCTGAATATATTTTTCGTTTGTTGCATTTGTAACTTCAAAGATAATGTCAAAATTTCAAAACTCTAGGGTTATCAGTTTAGGAGAAATAAATGTTTTAAAAAAACGGTTTTTGGCAAAAAAAGTGACTTTCCCATCATGCATAATTCTTCCCAAACAATAGGGATCTTCGTCTAAATGGGGCCCATTTTTGTGTAAAATATCAACTTGATCCATCAAAGATTCTGGACCGTAGCGTGGTAACAAGCAATGCTAACACACGCACCCACCCACGCACCCACCCACCCACCCACCCACCCACCCACCCACCCACACAAACACAGACATCATCGTAAAAACGTCATAAAACGACTTCTGGTACCTCAAAACATGTAATTCCGTCAAAATCTCGAGATCGAATTTTTTCACGATCACTATACTTTACTTATAGTAAAGTAAAAATACAAAAAAATACAAAAAAGTTCGACAAGTATAGCAGGTGATCTCTTAGTCTAGGGTAAACAAAGAGTTTTTATATCGTTATTGCTCATTCCCGTAATTGAAACTTCATGATTTTTTTTTAATGAATTGCTAATTTTTTGTTCCATTTTTGGTCAAATTTTCATTATTTTTTAACGAGCCGTTTAGCGTCAAAAAAACATTTTCTGAAAACATAAATCGTACTGTAACGCCCCTATAGCGAATGTAATTTTAGAAAAAAATATCTCAACTCATTTTCCACATAATGTTCTATTTTTAGGCATAGTTTCATTTTGATCCATCAAACAGTATGGCTTGTATCGCTCTCACAAGGTTTTAAATTGAATTATAAGTCAAAATGTTTACATTTTATTGAAAAAAAAATATTTCCTGTTGTTTTAATATTCTGAATATATTTTTCGTTTGTTCCATTTGAAACCTCAAAGATAATGTCAACATTTCAAAACTCTAGGGTTATCAGTTTAGGAGAAATAAATGTTTTAAAAAAAACGGTTTTTGGCAAAAAAAGTGACTTTTCCATCATGCATAATTCTTCCCAAACAATAGCGATCTTTGTCTTTATGGGGCCCATTTTTGTGTAAAATATCAACTTGATCCATCAAAGATTCTGGACCGTAGCGTGGTAACAAGCAATGCTAACACACGCACCCACCCACCCACCCACCCACACACACACAGACATCATCGTAAAAACGTCATAAAACGAGTTATGGGACCTCAAAACATGTAATTCCGTCAAAATCTCGAGATCGAATTTTTTCACGATCACTATACTTTACTTATAGTAAAGTAACAAGATCGGCCATGAGGGTTTTATAAGTATATAGATAGGTAATAAAAAGATTTCACATAAACACGTGAAATAACAATCAATGATCAAACTACAATAAGAAATAGGAAAACAATACTAAGATCTTTCAACCGTAACAAGCGGTCTTCGTCAAAGTCAAAAACCCAACTGAGGGTTTTTGAGTCAGTTGGGTTTTTGACTCTGACGAAGACCGCTTGTTACGGTTGAAAGATCTTAGTCTTGTTTTCCCATTTCTTATTGTGGTTTGATCGTTGATAGATAGGTAATGTATTTGTACTTATTTATGCCAATAATTTGTTTTAATTTGAGAGGTTATCAACAAATTATTGAAGTATTTCAAACAATTTATTCTTTCCTGCCATCCTTGTCAAGATTGTCTATCACTTTAAATAAATCCTTAACTTTTTCTCTTTCTCTCTTACGCAGGGCATTCGTTGTTATTTCTTAATAGATAATTCTACCCTGTAATTAAACCAATCTGCATTCATCTCTTTCTTTATTCACTTTCTCTGCAGGTAATTTTTAATTCATACCTTCAGCATTATTATTTTTCCTCCTTAAATTAAAAGAGCTGATAAGTTTTGACTACTTCGTTAAAAGAATTATCATTTAATATTTGTGGTTTTGAATGTTTTTTTTGTCATCTTTCTGGCATAGATTTATTTATTTGAGAGTATTACTGATTTATTAATTAAATCATAAGAAAAATTGATCATTAAAACAATTTTGTAATATATATAGTAGAGTTAGTATTAGTGTTATTCAGAAATTATATAATCGTTTCCATGCATTGCATCACTTTTCTTAACCAGTATAGTTTTGACCTTTCGACAAGAGTTGTATATGATTTTGATATTGATTATTAAATAAGTCTCATAATCCCCTCCATTCACATACCATACACTCCCAAAATCTCTTGGCATGTCATTTAAAAGACGTTTTAGTCTGTAAAGGATCTTGTTGTACAGAACTTCAAAGGTAATGTTTTGTAACCTTAGAATTAAATCAATGCAAACCGAGAGTATTGTGTAAAATGAAATTAAAAAACAGTATACATAGTTAAAATAAAAAAAAACCATTTCTGTATATTTTGATTAGAATTTTGGTGATAAATCTATTACGAGTAACAGACAAGCTGATATTAACTTCTACCCCACAAAAATTAAAATTTTAATATGTCAAAAATCTTCATAAAATTCAAAAATCAGCAATAAGGCTGAACAATGTCAATATTACCTGCTTTCAATATATGGAGTGAAAAGTGAAATAAAATTCTGATTTTAAACTGTAAATATGTAACAATGAAAGATCAAACCACAATAAGAAATGGGAAAACAAGACTAAGATCTTTCAACCGTAACTGACTGACTTGAGTTGGGTTTTTGACTCTGACGAAGACCACTTGTTACGGTTGAAAGATCTTAGTCTTCTTTTCTCATTTTTTATTGTGGTTTGATTATTGATTGTTATTTCACGTGTTTATGTGAAATCATTTTATATATAACAATGAAATTAGAACACATCAATATTGTTGCTAAAAGGGACTTTTCTTTAACTCACTAACGTTCAGTAATGGCAGCCTGTAAAATAAAGATATATTAGTCATTATTACGTACTAATTAAATATTTTTAAAATAATTTACTAAGAAAATATTATTATTTGAGCTAATTAACACTCGTTCTTTTATGAATTTCAGGTTATATTGCTTATTTTTAACAAAGCAGCAAAATGTTAAAAACACAAGGGATAGTCTAATTTTGATATATAATTGAAGAAGAAAAAATGAAATGAAGAAAGGGAATGAAGTGAGTGAGAAAGAGAAAGAAGATAGGGTCGCTTTATTGCGATATACAAAGGGATTAGGGAGGTTTAACTTTAGTAGCCTGCTAGCCGGCCCTCTATGGCGAAATCGTTAAACTAATTAAGGGACATAAATTTCTCTCAGTTAAAGGGTTAGTTAATTAAAATTAGGTCAATTGTGCAAGAAATCTGGCCTTCAGCGGTGATTACGGCCAAGTCCTGTCTGCAACATCCAGTGTTTGTCGACTAATTTACTACCACCCAGAAGCAAATTTATTAATTTTACACAAATATATTGTTTTATCAACGAATTTTATGTGATTTGTGTGATTATAAAGTAATTCTAGATAAAAACTTGAGTAGACAAGTTTATGTGATATTCAGCTTTACTGCTAGTATAAAGGTGAACGGGATCGACGAGAATCTCAGATACAGTCAAACTCTCCAACTCCTCGGATCACCCCCTGTACTTATAGGCCTTGTCGGGCAGTCGTGGTTAGAAGTCATTCCATCACAGGCCGACTATGTTTCGCAGGCTGATCAGTTCGTGTTGGGGTTTCCATTCGGGAAAAAAAAACCATAGGGTAGCCCAGGTATTATCAGACTCAACGATTTTATGTCATCTATATAAATAAATGAGAATTATTATCTTTACATTCTTATAAATCATATGTGTGACTCATTTGAAGTTATCTTTACGTTTTATAGATTACAGAAACTGATTTCAACCTTAGAAAAATTTCTGTCTGTTTGTTTGTTCGTCTAAAGTCTAAAGCCACCAAAAGTGATAGCAAGCTGAAACTTTGACAGTAGATTTTTGTATGTCTACCTTAAACGTTAATATTTAAATGGATTGATAATTCAACAAAGAAGCGAAGATATGTTCTTTTAAGCTGTGTTTGGCCAGCTACACAGGTATATAACTAAAAATATACAAGTATTTTTACTGCAGAAGGTAGGTTTTGTTAGTTGATTTCGTTTGCCTTTATCATAGCTTGTTCGCTTTAAAAAAGAGAGTCCTCTTTACCCGCGTACTAAAATAAAATCTACTAACTATGAGTTCAGTATTTAAAGCAGCATAACGAAAGAGAAACTAAACTCTAATGACAGTTATGGAATGCACTAATAATTATATTTTCCACTGTTCATAATTTTTAATGATATTTCGGAATACCACTTATCATATCTGAATTCTTGTCAAAAATACTTGTCAAAGAAGAGCATGTCTGCTAGTACTTTTTAAAATTAGATAACAAGAATAGTTCAATGTGTACAAGTGGGACAGAACAAGAAACGGTAAACCACGTATTGAAAGGTTGTAAACAAGACTATCAAAGGATGTACAATCTAGACATAGAAGTGGAGATGAGCTTTAACAGGTGAGAGGCGAGAACCTTTCCTCTGACTTACTACCGCATTTCTACGAAAGAAGAAAGGCTATGGGAGAAGTAGTGAATGACTAATATAGCTTTATAAATGATGTGTATATTGTGGCTTATTTATAATATAAGCAAGATATCATAGCAAATGGTTTTCACAAGCAGAAAAATATGTGAATTAAATTTTATCGTATAAAATCATTTCCCATTATATTTAGTAATAAACAACTAATTGAATATTCGTCTTAGAAGATTGGAGTCTGTGTTTAGATGGTGTCGTTGGGCCCACCTGCATGGCACGTCCAGTTACCCTCCCTTAGTTATTTCTACAACCATTTTGGGACGTTAAAGACGGCAAAAGATCACACATGTTATAAAAGCATCGACTTGTTCTGTTTTATTAATGGTATATATGAAAGGCTTAGTAAAACGTAATAATACAAAACAAGCATCGATGGTAGCACTAGGTAGGTAAAATAAAAGCCGTAGAACCTGGGTCAAGGTTAAAGTTTATTAAAAACTCCATTGATGGGAAGAAAATGAGTTTAGTTTGGTAATATTATAATTATATTATTGGTGATATATTCGTAATTTTAATAATTTTATAATGATAGTTGTATGTTTGTGTCAATACGTATTCAGGGGTTTGTATACAGACTATTGGATAGAATGAATTAACAAGCCAGTCACTAATTTTTGAATCAGTAAGGTACAAGTTCGAGCCTTACTTGAGTTATTATTTTATTTGCTATATACTATAAGTAAAATACTATTGATACTGCAATCATGTTTGTATAACCAGATAATAATTTTAGGGTATTATTTGGGGCAGAAGTCAAAAACTAGCTTTTACCCAAGTTTCCACCCATGTGTGGCACACATGGAATTTTCAGTAATTACTTTCTCACTTTAGATATTATTTTCTTACTAATTTTTTTATTCTAAGGACCTATAAAAACTGTTAAGTTTATGATGTAATTTGATATTTTAGTTAGTCATAATAGATATAATTTTTATTAAATCCTTGTCCAGGAAGTGTTTTTATAATTTTTATTGTTGTGGGGTAAATGGATAATACAAAAGTTTGCACACAAAAGAAGTTTTTTAAATTCAAACTACCCGTTTCAAATACTTCGCGTTCGCCGTCAGGAAAAAATCCAGTGGAAGGAGTAGAGGATAGACCAGAGTCGAAAGTTCACTCAGACGATGACCACGAAGTGTTCGACACGCGTAGTTTGAATTGAAAAACTTTTTTCGTGTAATGACTTTGTATTATCCATTTACCCTAGTACGGGTAAACAAATACCACACATTAATGATTGCACAACTAATGCAGTTTTGCTGCTAGTATAATGATTTCTATATTTTCACACTCCAAAACCTCAAGAATTGGAAATTAACTTAGACCTCTTATCTGGGTTGTAGAATTTAGACTTCAAAATTATTATTATGGAACTCTTTTAGAATACGCTTAACATTAAAAAAAACATGAAAGCAGTGAAAACTCATAAAATTTGTATTACTACATAAACAAAACTTTAGGAAATGGAGTTTATAAAAGTATAGCCTCGGGCAGAGTATGAGATAATTAGAGTTAGATTAAGAGTTATGTAACACTTAATCTAATTAGGAATGCCTCAAGGATGTGGCGGTGCTTGGACAATGAATATGTTTAGTCTGTGCAGAGCGAGTGCATAGAGCTAAGCCCATACCTGCAGCGTCATCAAGTCACCACCACCCAAAGGCATACACAACTCCCTTCAAAGGCTTCCCTCATTTACTCTACATTGTTAGACTCACAATAGAAAATGATTTCGATAGGTTCAAAATCAAGCTTAATGATTAGTTCATTATCTAATTTATATCTAAATACTGTCTATTAGTACTTAGCTTAATTATGTTATCACCCTCTCAAGATGAAACCTTCACCACTTTCAACCAGTTTATTCCATTTATATTACCCGACTCAGAGGTTGTTCTTCTAATACCTGCCAATTTTTCTGTAGATAACGTTATGATTTTAAACGTTATAACCTTATATTGAAGGTGTACTTCAATACAATCTTCATCATGTTTTTGAATACGGTTTAAAGTATTATGTTAACTGACTTATGTAGGAAATAAAATGAACTGTATTTTATACAGAATGACCTGTAACGACTTACAAACAAATTCAACTAATAAACGACTGTTGGGAACTCATCTCGTTCGGAAGTTGGGGAGCGTTTGTATATATTGATACATGTTGGCAGCATATCATTTCTTAAACAGTTTTTAAACTGAATATCTTTCAACTAATATTTTCTAACTTTCTTTCTCTTTTGCAATTAGAAAGAAAATATCTTCATTAAAGATACAAGATGATGTATGTAATAACACATAAGGTAGTGTTCATAGGTTCTTCTAATTTTATTATATTTTAATAAGTTTACGTTTGTCATGTTGACTCAAATCACAATTTCAAATAAATTTTAAAAAAGTTATCATGAGGATAGTAACGGACTTCAACAGTAGACTTTAGCGACGGACTCACCCATAGTCTGTTGGAACGTACAAGACAGAGTAATATACAAAAGTCAAAAGAAAAGTGAAAAATAATCCTTAGTATTACACAGCGGATGATAAACTCAATCTAACTGTATGCCACAGAATCCCGACTGTAATTTTGCAAGCTGAACCATGTGAAGGTGCCTCATAAAGTGCCTATTTCATTGCTTCATTACTTGTTTACTCATTACAATTATGAGTGTGTTACAGGAATTCTTCGAACGAAGGTTCTGTATTTTGCCATACTTATTTGATTTAGGATCCAAGTCACCTTTCTTACCAGGGAAATTATTTAATTACGGTTGATGGTTGAAAACACTATTATTGAGGACGCTGTAGATAATATCAAAAAAAATATCTGCCTAATAAGTATTGCTGATTAGTGTATTCAAACATGTCACCTTAAAATCTTTGACTTATTTATAATAAAAAAAGCACCTCCAGTTATCATGACCCTATTGATATGAAGTATTAATCGACAAGTTATTCTTCCTACTGTTTGTCGGTATTGCGCAGAGTAAATCAGGAAAAGATACATAATTGTAAGTATGCATAATGAAAGGAAGCAAGCAGGGAACAGAGATGAAATAATGAAAAGGATAGTAAAGAAATACGAGAAGGAACATGACCAATGATGAAATATATATATATAAGTATGAAGTAGGAGCAGGGGGAGGTTCAAAAGTGAAAAGCGTGACTAATAAGTAAAGAATGGAGGGGGAGGAGAAGAACTGTAAATACGAGGCGTAATAAAGGGAAAGTTAAAACAATTATTAAAGTTTAATAACTTTATAAAGCTAGTAACTTTAGTTTGAACTAGTTTTTAAAAAGTTTGTGAAGCTTATATTTAAACTAGTTCATACTTTTGAAAATATGGGGAAAAGTAATATGAATATAAAAAGAACAAATGGAGAAAGTATTTTTACATTTCATGTTGATTATAATTTTTATTATATATAATTTTTTAAAAAATACAATGTAATACTATATGTACTTTTGGTTTTTTCTGAGTAGTGAAATAAAGCGAGAGTGGTGCTTGTTCTTTGTATAAATGGTAGCCCTCAGGCATCAGTGTGATGAGTACATGAATTCCTTTGTGGTGCTTACAGCCAGTAGTCGTCGAAGTAGTTGTTACCGTAGTAGTAGGAGTATGCGTAGGGCCAGTCGTAATCTGCAACAAAAGGACACTTTGAGTCGACCTCAAGTCTTCCAACCTGAGGCACCTTCAGTGGCATAGCAACTATTTTTGCATTTCATCATTACCACGACACATAATATACCGTCTTACCTCGTACATTACTGCCGTAGCTCTCGGACCGGTTTCGGGTGACACCCATCTTCAACACGAACTGATCTAATGAATCCGATGATAATCAGATGGGTAGGATTCGGTAGATCAGTTCGTGTTGAACTGAACCGGTCCGGTGAGAGAGGCAGTAATGTACGAGGTAAGACGGTCTATTATGTGTTTAATATTAATAACTATTTTTGCTTTTTGCCGCCCGGGGCGGTCGTTAGATTTGCCCCGACCCCCCTCCCCCAGACCACTAACCATCGATATCAGTTAACCTTCAAAATTCTATAAAGTTTTTAAAATATTTATTTTCATGGAATTACAGTTAATGATCTAATTTTAGACTGCTGATATTAGTCCCAGACTTTCATCTTATAACAGTACTCGTATACATATTACAGTCGTCATCAAAGGAAACCAAACATTTTTCAAAACAAAACGTATAATGCAGATCATAAAAAAATATTGAATTAAATTGACCAGCAACGCAAATAAATATGATAAACTTTCAACCTCATTAAAAAAACTACTTTTGAAAAATTTAAGATAAATTTATTTTTAATTTGCAAATATTACAGTTGAAAATCCGTTTAAAAACAGTATTACCGAAATAAAACATAAAAACAACAACGGCCATAAAAACTCATTTACGTATAAATTTCAGATTTTTTTGTTAACTTTTTATAATCTTTTCTTATTTTCTATTTCCCCTCTCAAAATGCCCCCCCCCCCCCCACTCTTTACTACGCCACTGGGCACCATCACTACATCAGTGATCAAAAAAGTCAACATCAGTGGACAAAGGCCAAAAACTATGGTAGTTATATTGCAAAAACAAATATATTATCTCTATATTTGTGCTAGCATAAAACAAGTTACCTACATGATAAATCATAGGGTAATTTTCAGCGGCAGAAAACACATAAATTACAACATTATCAAAACAAACTAAACAACTCACATTGTGACAAGTAGCACACATACTTTAAGAGATTGAGAAAGTAATACTGACAGGTAACTGTTAGTGTAAGCAATTAGCAAGTATTAATTTGAAATTAAAAGAATGCTCTCGTTGCTTATTGCTCTCTTAAGAGAGTACGCAGAGCTTCATTGCAACTTCAACTGTTATTCCATGAAAAAAGTTACATATAAAAAGACTTTTAACTTATAAGCTGACAGCTTGACTTATAAGACCAGTATATCCAGTATGACGCAAAAGTCAGTCCCATGGAAAAATACTTGTAATTATAAATAAAAAGTATAAACAATGTATTTGTACAAGATTAACTATTAAATAATTTACTTGTCTTTAGATAAAAACTAATTAACTAAATTAATGCTTATATTGTTTAAATTATAATAATTACAATTGGTTCTTATTTAAAATTGACAAAGAGATATATACATCCGGATGTTTTATGAAAGACTTTTTATTCAAAGATGACGTTATATTAAAAGACAGTACTATGTATTGTATGTTTATTTTCTTAATTTTGAATAAACCAAAATATGCTACATGTACAAAGTTACTCACAGTTGTTATTGTATCTGAGGTGGAGAGAAGAACTTTTATAAGCATGTGTTGAAACAAGTCAAAAACATGCCATTATTTCTATTAGAATTATTTATCTCATTTTTTTTATTCAACTATGATATAATTTCATTTTATTTAAATTCATGTAGAAGGTGAGTTTAGTTTCTAAGTTTTCAGAATTATATAAGAAGGTATTGCTCTATTGATTGGACGAAGGTTTTGCCATTTCACTGTGGCTAGTATTGAACAACTGAGTTATCATTGTTATCATTGAATTATCATTGATAACAATGATAATTGTTAACTGAGTTTAATCAATAAAGTTAAAGTTAATTGAGTTCAATCAATAACTGAGTTAACATTGAACAACTAGTATTTATCACTGAGTTAACACTCATACCTGGTATGTGGTATATACCAGGTATGATCATGCCTAGAAAACCTCGATACCTTGGACGTGACCACTCTGTTTCTCTGCCGATCTTTACACTTGACCAATAAAAAGATTTTGCTATGAAATCCTCGACCAGATATAAACTTTGATTTGACGAATTTCCTTTCGCTTCTAATTTGAAATTGTTACTTACTCCAGTAGACCCAGTAGGGGTAACCCCAGTAGAAGTAGCGACCATATGGCGAGTATGAGCTGGTACTGTAGTAACCAATACTATAGGAGTCAGCTGGGGTGAGGTCTTGTTTCGTCGAGGCTGGTTTGTCAGAAACAGGTGACACCTTCTTGACCACACCATTGTCTGTTTCTGTCGTGCTTTGCGATCTTTGTTCCTTGCTTCTCCAATGATTTATAGGTGATTCGGAAGGAAGGCAATCCACCAGTAGCAGGTTAAAGAAACACAGCTACAACATAGCCAAGGTAACGTATTTACTTTCGAAAGTCAGTCCCTTCAAACAACTAACTTTTAATTATTTATGAATGGAAAATTATTTAATAGATCTTACGGTATCTGTTAATATTTTTGATAAAGAATGTAAGCTTATTCACCATGAATAATGCATTAGACACCCATGATGAAAGTTTAGGGTAACTTGCTAAAATAATTTAGCTTATTTGCATGTAAAGCATTGACTATGAGCTTCTAGAGACTTAGTTCACTTTTGTTTGAACTATTTTGCTTCAGATGTTTAGAAACCATTTTCATAACAACTACTTTACTAAGTCAGCCCCCAAATAGAGTAACAAAAACTCCTCTTACGTACTCTGAGCATTTTTTATATCTAGTTACCTACAGTAATAATGAGAAATGCTTAGTTGAACACATTGTACAGCAAAATATACAAATCTTTAATAATAATATCATATTTAATGTAAAATGATATTATAAGCTTTCAGACATAAATAAATATATATACTGAACAAAATAATAAATAGTGCAAGTCATGAAACTGCCATCTTCCTGGCAAAGTTTCAGCTTGTGAGGAAGTGGTTTGTGTGTCAAGCAGGGAAAGAGAGTAAATATCTGAATGTATTTAGTCAATTTCTTAAACTACGACGAATAAATAGATTTATGCAGTAAGAAGAATCATAAACATGTTGTCATTTCATTTTGTAGTATCGTGGATTTATGTTCCCATGTTGTACATGCATGGATAGTTTATTACAACGATAAACTAATCCAAAAATTAAATCAACAAGAAAAACCATGCATGATTAAAAAGAAGAAATATTCCTTCATCTCGGCGTGAGTTATAGTGAATGAGCATGAGATGCGACGTGAGTTCCCGTTTTTTAATCTTTAATTATTTGAATTTTCAGATTTTCCATGCTTGGCAAATGAAACCCTTTTTTGAAAAATCACTTTTCAAATAAAACTATTGAAATTGAAAACTCATATTGAGTCCAATAAAAGCAGTATGATATTTTAATAAACCAAGTGTATATAACTTTTTTATTTCGAATATAGAGCTTTTAAAATAACCTGCAACAATTTTGCTGTTATTCATATGTTTACTGTAACAGAATATAGTATTGGTTACTTTCTAGTTCATGAGGTTCTTTTCTTCCGTTTATTTAATCCGGAGACCGTTTTTTTAAGTCCGGAGACCGTTTATTTAATTTGTTATGGCTTATATTGTATTCGTTCAAAGTGCCTTTGTTTGTATTATTACAATTTTATTATTGTTATTCACATAACAATATTGTGGTGATTTCTTTGGAATATATACATTGATAATAAGATTTCACAACACGTTAAACAAAAATACTACTTTTGTCTTTTTTTCTGATTTCTTACTGCTTGGAAGTTGACATACGTATATAGCAATAACATGAGGTAAATTGAAAATAGGTTTTTGAGGATTTAGTCCAAAAAATTAACTACTCCTGTATATAAGCCGACGTTTCGCCGAAAATTGTTCAGCATTTTAAAGGTTTTTTTTTTGAAGACAAACTGTTTTGGACCAAATCGTTATGAAACCTATTTTGAATTTTAAGGATCAATGGTCGAGAAGCTATATCAATATTAACATGAGATTGTTCAGAAGTAATAAAGTCAGCTGCAGTTCACAAATCTTTTTTTTTTTTTTTTTTTTGAGCAGAATTTACTCATTTGATTATGGCGACAGTTTTAATCACTGTTTACAATTATTTTTGTCTCCATAAGGTTTTTTTTACATTATTTTGAGGTTACTGTAAAAGCTAATTTTTATGATCCAATGAATTTGTATTTTTTTCAAGAATTCTGCTAGAATCTACGTTTACGTAATAATATGATAGTACAGCTAGCTGAGTTATTCAGTAGTGTTGGTGCACAGGCTGTTGAGTAATCTCTTTGTGACGTGCATTTCTCATGTTTAGCTTGTCAAAAATACAGCTTACCAAAATAGCCGCAGTCCATGTCATTGTGGCAAGAAGTGGGCCTATACTAGAGATTATTTACGACTTTGCCTATTTATAGAGAGAAGAACGCACAAGTGTGACAAAGGTCTGCGGATGGCCGGAAGGTCTCAGTGATTGCACTGTTGGGTCCTTCCAATATCCGCCTTGGCAAATCAAGTGCCAAAGTCAACCTGTTCATTCGTCACAGTCTTGCTCCACTCTACGGCCGAATTACACATAACTTTTATAACTCTGCCACTCAGTTTTCAAGTTATACAGATGATTTAGTTCTATTTAGCATAGAATTACATAAACGAGAAGTGATAATACGTATTTTTGAAAAGTATTCGAAATTTCTTGACTGCATACAAGTCACACCTTTGATGGTTATTTTGGTATTATACCCCAAAGTAACTATTATATTGTAGTTGCACCGTATAGTTATGGGTATATATTGCATCTACAAATTTACTTATTGCCCATTATATCTTTTTTGACGCCATTTTTGTTTCCTAAACTACTAACTCCTTTTTGTATTATAAGGAAACTGAGTTTTTCTCAAAAAATGTCAAATTTCTGAATTATGATTGAAACTGAAAAATTGAGACCATACTGTTGATCCTTTTAACTGATCTTGTGTATTAAATTACACATCCATTTTATTAACTAATAATAATATAATTATTTATTATTGTATTATACGAGTTGCTCATCTATTGTTAGATTACAAGCGGCTTTCATTTACCCATAAGCCTGTATACCTAAAGGCTAACGGGTTTGTTCGGGCAGCGGTAGTTGAATCACTGAGAGCTGTTGATGCTTTTGGTATTGTTATTTTACAAACAACAATGTCGTTTTAATCAATTCGATTTTTTAATCTTTTTTTAGGCCCATTGCTTTGGAGACATACACTCCCACTGATAGGTGATAGTTACATAATAGTTTATACATATTATGTAATATAGTTCTATATTCTATATTCTATATTAATTGTAATCTCATTGTAACATAAGTGACACTGACCCGAGTAGAAATGGAGGCTGAGTTGAGTCTTCGGTTTTCTTGAGTTCTACATTCCCTACCAACAATTGATCAATTATTAATCAATTACAGCTTGCTTTTAAGTTATTGAATGCCGTTAAATGTAGCCAAGAATTTCCCTGCCTGATGAGATATTGGATGGAGCTAAAGCAATAACGAGCAATTCCTCCTGCGGCAGGGAAGTGTTCCATGTAAATTTCCATTACATTAATTACATTTCAACCCTTCGATTTATCTTAAAGTTGTTATTTTTTTTAATCCTTTATAATGTTATTTCTTTTTAATGGAATAAACTGCGACAATAATCAGTTTATATTACAGAGTCAAACATAATGTATTTTCAGCCAGGGTATGAATTTAACTCTGGCTATGAAAAGAAAAAAAACATTGGCTAAAATTGCTAGATTATGGCATATTTTAGTTGGGAGAATATTTTACAGTGTATGTTACAATCCTCTTATCGTTGGCTCATTTTTATGTTAAGTAATTCGAAATTTCTCCCGTCATGTAGTTGTCTTCCACTTATAACCACTTCTGAATAAACATAATACCATTGTTGTTGGTTCCACAGAAGTAGTTAGCAACACTTAAACATTTTAAGTGATTGATTTTATTGCTCAATCTGTTTCAGATCTCCTACACCTTTCTAGCGTTAAACTGAGAGTTTTATCAATAAAATAAAGGATGGTTATCTAATGTTTTGAATTGCATAACAGTTCCTGACGACATCATTAATTTTAAAAAAATATAAGATTGTTTACCTTCAATTTATTTTTAAAAGTATATTTGTTATACTTTTAATTTTTGTTAATTGTCACTGTCTTTCTGATTCATTCATGACTTTCTTTTGGGTCTTTAATACAGCTAAAGAAGGTTGGCAAACAGCATTGAAAACAATATTTATTGGTAGAGGCAATGCACTCTGGCTGCTTGTGTGTGGGAACTGAAACCTCTCAAAAGCAAACTAACCCCTTCACTGAATTGTGTGTCCCACACCACCTCCTCTCTCAATAACGTAAATATAATATGCAAATAATAATTACATAAACATTAGAAGTATGAAAATCAGATAAATATAAGATATATATAATGTTCAAAAATGATTAAGAGTAACGCACAGAGTAAAAAAACACACTTACTTATTTAAATTATTGAAAATTTCGTCATCAGGAGAAAAGAGAGAGGAGCACCCTGGAGACGCAACGGCAAGTAAGCACTTTTCACCTGAAGACGGATTTTTTGAAAATTTGAGTTAGTAAATGTTTCTTTACTCTGTGTATTACTCTTCTTCGATTTTGAGTTTGTTTATGTTTTAATTAAAGGAAATTAGTATAAATATTCAAAAATAACTATAGTTTAATTATTTGTATTCATCGTTCTGACAACAGTATAATGGGACAAGTGTCTTCAGTTTTTCTCTTTCCTTAGGTAGTGGCCCATATATTTCTATCTGATCAATTTTTTCAGTTCTATTAACAATAATATTTTCCAAAACACGCGTATCCAATTAAATTAAAAAGTAAAAACACTTTCTTTTCACTTGTGACTACTTGGCCATAGAAATGCGTAGAAATAAAATGGATTTCTCTAACTCAGTTGTTGTTGAACAAATGGTTGAAGGGTCGTGTCCCAACTATTCAAAAGATATTGGAGCAAACAACAAATATCAGAAACTGGATTGTATCAAAAGAAGAAAATAGAATGAAGTAAATAAACAGTTTTTTTTTTTTTACTAAAGTTGATGGAATACTTTAAGATAGAGCTCTATCTAGTTGTCTAATGTGGGGGATTAAGTTTATATCGCACATAATAATCACTTGAGACATCTCAGAAATAATAAGATAAGCATGGTAGAAAAGTTTAAAAAATAATGAAACATGTGAAATGAAAAAATAATCTAAATTTCATACAAACAGGGAACAAAATAACTGTATGTAGAATGAAACCTGTTTAACAAGTGGTCTAAAAAAAAAAGTTATTTGTTAACTGTTTAAATTTCAACAAGTCAGAATTGGGAAAAAAGTTTAAAAGAATGTATTTTCCTGGCGGAATAGACCCTCTTGAATCTTATCCAAGGTTTTACGGGAAGGAATCTGAAATTAAAGCTTTGCGTACGGACCGCTTCTACCCTGTGAGCAAAAGTCTGCCATACAGGTTCAGATACCCCTGTAAGTAGGTTGCCAGTTTCTTTATTAGTACACAAGACTAATTCACTTCACTGTAAGTGAACATTCTAATGCTAATCGTTATTTTAGCCCAAAGTTTATTTAGTCCGATTGCCAATATTTTAGTTGATTTTATGGTCGACATTTATTTTTATTTAGCCTATTCATTGTAAAACTTTTCTTTATATAATTTTCGATGTAAAATGTATGTATTAGTAAAGGACTTACTGAGGTTGATACTTGAAAATGCAGTTTCAAAATAGTGATTTTACTGTATATTATGTGTAATTAGTTATTTAGTTTTAGTCATTTAGTTTTTCAACTACCGCGACCAGTTGGACCACCTATTCCTCATTTCGATATATATATATATATATATATATATATTAGTGTATATTGGCAGCAGATTTTCTTGTAAACATATTTTATTAAAGTAGACGGCAGCTTCCGCATTTACGACTTTTTTGCTCGTTTTCTCTAGTTTTCTTACTAGTTTTTCCTGGTAGGGAGTGATTTCATGGAGGAGTTGTCCCAGAGACATCAAAGAAATAATCTTTTAGCTTAATCAATAATATTATATTTTTACACTTACAAGCTTTCGATTTTCTCAGAAATCATCTTCAGGTATATATCATTATTAAACAGATTAAATTCACATAATAAAATTTTCCAAATGTTAAACAGACATTAAAAGGAATAAAAATGTGTATATTGGCAGCAGATTTTCTTGTAAACATATTTTATTAAAGTAGACGGCAGCTTCCGCATTTACGACTTTTTTTATTTTTTATTTTTATTCCTTTTAATGTCTGTTTAACATTTGGAAAATTTTATTGTGTGAATTTAATCTGTTTAATAATGATATATACCTGAAGATGATTTCTGAGAAAATCGAAAGCTTGTAAGTGTAAATATATATATATATAGTTCAATATAGACAAAGAAACATAGAAAAATCAAAAGAACACACTTACAGTCTCTAATTTTCGGTTTGAACAGTCTTGAGGAGAGATAAGAGAGGGAAACCAAGCGCACTGGTTCAGAGACGGTTGGAGACCAACAGTGTTGCCGCATGCGCGCCCAGTCACAGAAAATACGGTTCAAACCAAAAATTAGAGACTGTAAGTGTGTTCTTTTGATTTCTCTATGTTTCTTTGTCTATATTGAACTATATTTGTCCGTTTTGGATCGTATTTCCAACGAAAAAGTATATAATATATATATATATATATATATATATATATATATAATATATATATGTAAGTTGGAAGCAGTCCTTCATTCAAACATATATTGTTAAATAACGCACCATATTTGGCTTGTATCTGTTTCTTACACAATTTCTCTAGTTTCCGGAATTCCTTCCTCGTCTCTTCATTAAAACTTTAAAGCACATCACCAATATTGCTAGGTGACTTGTTTCGAATGTACCACATTCATCATCAGGACAACAATGAGAATAATTATTCTCATTTTATTCTCAATAATTATTCTCATTATTTCCTGATGATGAATGTGGTACATTCGAAACTTGTCGACTAGCAGTATTGGTGATAAGATTTATAGTTTTAATGAAGAGACGAGGAAGGAATTCCAGAAACTGGAGAAATTGTGTAAGAAACAGATACAAGCCAAATATGGTGCGTTATTTAACAATATATGTTTAACAATATTTAACAATATTTATTAACAATATATGAAATTACATGGCCATTCTAACGCCATCTCTTGATCTCTTCATGAAATTACACACTTGCCCTAGGAGATTTTCTCATCTGGTCCACGCTCCTGGGGTTGGTCGATTTCTGTTCGGCTTTTGGTGACTTCCCACTCATGTCACCGGATACTTCTTGCACTCCTGATTAAAATGGCGTTTTCCCCGTGCCTGTAGCTCCACCTGGAGCCGAGATAAACGCCTTCAAAGGTATGGTCAAAGTTCAATCCAGAAATTTTCTGGGTTAGGGTATTAGCCCAGAGGGCCGGAGATGATGGGAAACTGTCAGGGGGGGGGGGGGTAATAAAATAAAATTGGGTATAGGCCAGGTATAAAAATTGGGAGGGGGGCGGTAGTAAATTGGGAAAAACGCAAAAAACCGCTGAAAATTCAATAAGTGAGGGGTTAAAAAATTCTCACAATGCTCCAAATGAAGAAGCTCAAGATGACAATGCACTAAAAGGTGCTCAACGCGCTGTTGCGCTCTCTCTCAACTAAATTGAGAAAAAATTTCCCGCGGGGGATGCTCTCAATATTACCGAAGGTCCAGGATATCGTAAGACGTAATTTCATGAAAAAAATATTTCCCGTTGTTTTAAAATTCTGAATATATTTTTCGTTTATTGCATTAGTAACCTCCAAGATAATGCCATATTTTCAAAACTCTTAGAATTAATAGTTTAGGGGAAAAAAATATAATCTATAACTCTTTTTTTGGCCAAAAAAGTGACTTTGCTATAATGCATAATTCAGCCTTCTGAATGTCGTATGCTAGTTTGCTTTGGCAATTATCACCTTCTCAAAAGAAATTTGTAAGGAAAATAGAAGCTACAAGTAGGAAAATCGTGAATGCAGAATCTGCTATCAAATTCAATAATATATATATATATATATATATATATATATATATATATATATATATATACGCATAACCGTTAAAATCATTAAAGATTTTTTTGATCCCCGTCAAGCTAAAAAAAATAACGAAATCATCATACTTAAAGACATTCCCATTTCATCGTTATCAGGTTGGTTAATTTTTAAAGTTGATAATTTACCTTGTGCCTGTGAATTACTTTTTCTGTGCAGTACAAACATGGCTTTGCAGTTTTCTGTTTCACCAAACTATTAGGTTTAATTTCGCTTGTTCATTTTTTTCCAATATGAGGTTCACTAAATATAAAAGTGGAATTCAAGTTTTCTGCATCTCTACTAAGTAAAATGTGATGGAGTTGTGATTTGTTAAATTTTCTTTCAGCACGTATGAATTATAACAAATTATTTATTAATACTTTTAAAAAAAATCTGGAGTGGCCTACACTCAACTTTACTATAAGTAACTTAATATCAAATTTCTTGAGTATATTACACATAACGTCTCATTTAAGCATAACGTAAACATCTAAATGGGATATGATTATTATTTCATTCCTGAGGTATTAAAGATAGTGATTGAAGGACATATAAATATATAAGCTTATTTTTGTAAATCACACAGCTGATGCAAATAATTTCATTAGTATAACTACAGAAGTAATAACAGGAAAATACCCTTTTTTTCTCTGAAAAACATCATCAACAACGAAGAAAATGTTGTTTTAAGATGATTTATTATTAAAGATACACGATAATTATTACATGATTATTATATAATAATTACATTTATTAATCTCTAAACGAATGATTTCAATTTTGAATTGTCTTTTACATTTTTGGTTTTTTACAGATTTATTATACTGGGAATTTTATGGCTTCTTAGTATTTAATAAGATCATTTTCCTTCCCCTTTGTGAAATAGCATATATACGAATTTTTTCTGAGTGAGTATTATCATTTTCCTGCAAAATATTATTCCTCTTACATCTCATATAAGTCAATAAACAATTTAAATTGTTCCTTTATAAATATGAATCTTATCTCAGTGGATTCGCTCAAAAAATTTCTAAGTCAATGTAAACAATGTAAAAAAATATAAAAAATTCGACAAGTATAGCAGGTGATCTCTTAGTCTAGGATAAACAAACAGTTTTTATAGCGTTATTGCTCTTTCCTGTAATTGAAACTTCATGATTTTTTTTTATGAATTGCTAATTTTTTTTCCATTTTTGTTAAATTTTCATTATTTTTTAATGAGCCTTTTCGCGTCAAAAAAACATTTTCTGAAAACAGAAATCGTACTGTAACGCCCCTTAAGCGAATGTAATTTTGAAAAAAAATATTTCATCTCATTCATCACATAATGTTCTATTTGTAGGCATAGTTTTATTTTGATCCGTCAAACAGTATGGCTTGTATCGCTCTCACAAGGTTTGAGATTGAATTATAAGTAAAAAATTTTATATTTTATTGAAAAAAAAATATTTCCCGTTGTTTTAAATTTTTTTTTTGAATATATTTTTCATTTGTAACCTCAAAGATAATGTCAAAATTTCAAAACTCTAGGGTTATCAGTTTAGGAGAAATAAATGTTTTCTAAAAAACTTTTTTTGGCAAAAAAAGTGACTTTTCCATCATGCATAATTCTTCCCAAACAATAGCGATCTTTGTCTTTATGGGGCCCATTTTTGTGTAAAATATCAACTTGATCCATCAAAGATTCTGGACCGTAGCGTGGTAACAAGCAGTGCTAACACACTCACCCACCCAACCTCCCATCCAACCACCCACCCACACACACACAGACATCATTGCAAAACTTCATAAAACGACTTCTGTGACCTCAAAACATGTAATTCCGTCAAAATCTCGAGATCGATTTTTTTCACGATCACTATACTTTACTTATAGTAAAGTAAAAAATTAATTACCTCCTTATGTCTGTTTACAGTTTTTTCACATTACTACGAACAATAATTTAATCAAATGAATAAAAAAATAATTTATAATTTCTGTTTTGTTTTATGGGGAAAAAAGGAGAAGCATACTAGTATGTTTGATTTTGTATACGAAAACCGTGGCAGTGAGTTTGACAACTTATTGTGAATCGCTAATCCTATTTGTAATGTAAAGCTCTTGTTTCCATTCACTAACCAAGAAAAACAACTACTGTAAAACATTAATTATTTTTAAGTGGATCCCATTAATTGGAAATTCCTACATTTCATGATGACTTTGTTAGAACAATGACATATTTTTTTTATATATTGATAACTATATCGCTGCCAAGTTACGTTACTGAAGTAAAACTTATATTTCTTTCTTAATATGTGTATTGTTGTTTTATGTATGTAAGACATTACATTTCAGATGACCGTTCTAACTGTCAGAAAGCTGCACTGGCCTGCACGTAACTTTACTAGAAGCAAATTTAACATAAAAGTCGTAGACAGTGTATAAAAGTCAAGTGTATCTTTTTATTCCACATAACATGTATTATATACCGTTATTTTAACTAAAAAATAATAAATAACATAGTAGAAAAGATTTGGTATCAAGATCTAAAATTTACAAATGGATTTATACATCAACCATGCCTTAGTCAATGTATCTATTGCATAGCTTCTCCAATTCAGTTATTTTTCTAAAATGACTTCTACTTTTTGCATAAGTTTGAAATTTTTGCTTAGTTTTATTACCAGGTATTTGAGACATACTTCCCTTTTTCGTAAGAAAGCTATAAGGTATGTTTTTGATACATACATATCCCCACATTTCTTCTTCGCCTATCTTTAAACAGTTTGAAGAGAAGGCGGCATGATATCAAAGTCAGTACCACATTCTTCTGCTTATATACTCGTGCGATAAACATTTTATCACCATACCCTTTCGTATCGTAACTTCATTATTTACAGTACACAGTAGGCCACCCACAACCAATCACTGCTACCCTCCCTTAGGAAAGACATTAAAAGATAAAAGTTTAGTTGTCGTATATAATTCAGAATTATCAATTAACAGGCATTGAAAACCTATTTTATTTCTTTTTAGGACAAAGTATAAGTTAAGAAAAGTACCTTTGCCTTAGGTTGTTCTAATATATTCCAAACTTCTTAGATCATGTTATCTATATGCGTGTATTAGTTCTGATTAGTTGGATTCTAAAACATGAAATGTTCATGAAGTATTTCTAGCAATACAATAACAAACAGATCAATTTAAGATAAATGAATAACTGAAGAAGTGGCTTAAATTTAGCAGCGGTTTGTTATAATGATCGAAAAATACACTTTCCTATTCTGCAATATTATCCACAAACTATAGGGTTCTTAAACATTCCAACAACTATATATTTGTGATTAATTCAACAGTTTTTTGGCGCAACCATCTTTCACACGAAAGAAAACATAATAAAATATAAAATTGATTAGCGTTTGCTTTTGCAGTATTAACATAAACTTCTTGCACATCATATTAGCTCATCAAAAGTTTTAAAATATCAGAGACTCTTGTCCAATAATATTAAAATGTTTAAAAATATGTAAAATAATAAAATTTAAATAAAAATTCTCATTGAATCGATTTAGATAAAAAATGTTTTAAGTGAATCTAAACAAATTCGAGAACTACATTTTAATATTCCAAGGTGAGTTTTTAGCTCATATAACTATATTGCTACTTGCAGTAGTCAGAATGTTTTTATTTCTTTTTCATAACATACTGATATGAGTTAAATTTTCATAAAAAGTTTTACTGTTTATCAGTAAGCGGTTTAACCAAAAAAAAAAGAAAAAAATTCTGAAATCATGCAATGTACCCAAACACCTCTCTCTGTTCATATAATTGCAACAAAATTAATATAGCCTATTAACTCAAAAGGTGCTATTTTTGAGTACTATTCATTATGATCCGACAGATCATGTAACCTGTATCAGATCCCTAAGTTTTTTTTTTTTAATTAGCAATAATTCAAAATGTTTATATTTCAGTAAACAACTAAAAGTTTTAGTTATTATTTTTTTCTGAACTTTTCTCAGTTAATGCAGCTGTTATTTTAATAAGAAGTCAACAATTTGAACACATTAGAGTTAGTAATTTAAGGGAAAAAATGTTCAAAACCGCATTTCAGCAAAAAATATGACTTTCATACACCCAATGTTATATGAAACAATAGGGTAGATCTATATTTTTGACATCAATTTTTGTAAAATCTGAATTTGATCTGTCGAAAGGAGGTTTAAGATCTGTAGGGTCGCCACAAGCTTTTGAATACGTCCTGAACCACTCCTCCAACCAAACTCTCACACGGACCCAGACTTCATCGAGAAAATGTCAAAAATGCTCTCTTTGGACCAAAAAATTTTTAAATCTGTCAAAAATCTCAAAATCAAATTTTCCATAATCACTATATTTTGATATAGTTAAGAATGAATTGTCCACATATATTTGGTTTATTGTTATAAACCAATATTATTTTATATTGTTATATAATATATATATTATTGTCCACAAAGGATTTGGTTACCTTTTTACTGAAATATTTGTGTTGAGAAATTTTACATCCGTTCCACCAACAGACAATTTAACGAAATTTTAATAGTAGATGTAACAAGTATGATTGCATAAACAGACGTAGTGACTGTGTTTGTAACGTACCTCTTCACCGTCCCTAGCCAAACGACCTTCTCAAGTGAGGAAACTTAAGGAAGAGAATGTCTAAAATATTTTCGTATAGACAAAATCACTGTTAACTATCCAAACTGAAACAACATGTTTGCAGTCTTTACAGCTCTCTTAATAAGCAATGATACTCTTCCAAATTCCAAATAACTGAGAATTAGTATGATACCAATCGACGATGTAATTGGAAAAAGCAAACATTTTCTGAGGCTACAAAGTAATAATTTTGTCTGAGAGATTATTATTTATTTAAGAACATGGATTTTTAATCGCAAATATCTTTGGTACACAAAAAATACTATTACTGATATTTTGAAGCAAATGGTATCATATACATCGGCTGTAAAATGAGACACTGCCCTAATAAAACTTAATGTACTACAAAAGAATATCTAGGGGTAACAGAAGCAATTACCACCTGCCTTATCTCCAGCAAGGAAATAACATTAAACTTTCCTGTCCTCTTTAGATATTTTTTACAGAATAAGACAGTTTACAGTTAAGTCAGAGTAGTACATAAAAAGTACTTGAATGAAAGAAAATTTGTTAAGCAATTTAATAGAAGATAATATTAATAATTAAGCCAATATGTTGCTGTATACAATGCTCCTTATTGAGTATTTTACAGGTGTGAAAAAGTAATCAGAAATAATCTCATGCAATAGAAGCTTAATATCCTGAAAGTGTCTCATATGTGGTGTAGTGTTGAGTCAGATAATAAAACTATAAATATAAGGTACCTAACACGTAGGTCCCTAATAGCAAGATATAGCCACAATAAAACGAACGAAATAATTAAATTGATGATCTCTCAGTTTAATTACGCTTTATCCCAGGGTTTGGTATTTCACTTCTACTTACAGGATAGTGTTACTGTAATAAAACCACAAATCAAACTATTGTCAAAAAGTTTTGCATTACGTTTACTTATAACAATGTGACTTTAGGACACTCTAGACTTCTATAAAAGGTACTAATTACTTTAATGATTAACTAAATTTAGCGATGTGATATTGTTTTGACCTTTTCAATGATGTTAGCTGTAGTACCATCAAAGCAACAACTAAACCAGTGGGCTGATTTCAAAAAACTTTGTAAATTGAATACGAAATATGTATAGTCATTTGGAAGAATTAAGTCCATTTATATCAGTAAATTTATTAAAATTATAATATTTTACCAAAAAACTATCTATAATGCATGCCTCCTATAGTTTTAGACATGGATCCTATATATATAATATATATATATATATATATATATATATATATATATATATATATATATACAATAAAATAAAAAACGAAGGAAACACACAGAAAGACACAGACATAACTCACATCGATATTTCGACAATCGTCGTCATCAGGAGGTGCGAAGTGCGAAGAGCGAAGAGTCCCGCAGGAAGACAGGGCGGTACTCACCCTGTCTTCCTGCGGGACTCTTCGCTCTTCGCTCTTCGCACCTCCTGATGACGACGATTGTCGAAATATCGATGTGAGTTATGTCTGTGTCTTTCTGTGTGTTTCCTTCGTTTTTTATTTTATTGTAAAAAAAGTCCGCTGGACCGTTTCTTTTAATTGTATATATATATATATATATATATATATATATATATGCCAAAACTAAATGAACTATGCTACTTGAAAATGTATATTTCATTCATTTATTATAATCGTGCGTTTTGTTTTCATAAAAATTCTCTTTTTTAGCACTCCTTTCGAACATACCTGAAGAGCTCTATGTGAGTGACTTTTAATATCGTGCTTCCATCCAAATCTTTAAACGTTATAAACGTTGAACTATATTTAAAATGTGTTAGCAAAATATCCAGTATAAAATTCTTTAAATAGAAAATTCCTTCCTAGGTCCCTGTTGTGATAATACCCTCAACATTGCAGGTAACTAAAAAAAAAATCTCTGTTAATTAAAAATTGGTTCATGTTTCATAATAATCAATTTTCATACCACTTCCCTTGTTAAAAACTCCAATAGTGCAATTTAATATTCATATATTGCATTTAATTTCAAATAATTCACTTTAATGTTTATGTTCTTAAAGCTCATAGATAAGTATGTTTTTTAGATGTAAACCTGAAGAAGAACACTGAGTGTTCAAAAGCATTGTTAATTTTGTCATAAAACTTTTTTTTGGGTGAAGACTTAATTTTTGTTATTTTCCATCGTGAATTAGTAGTTAATTAGTAATTTTTATACTTATGAAGTTAGGAAGAGTACTTACTAGTTAATTAGCAGTTACAGTTAAAAGTTATGTTCTTAAAGAATACATTATGTGAATTATGGTGACAGGAATTCATAATTTTTTGCTAATTTAGGTTTGGTTAATTCAAATGATTACGTCTCAGTCGTTATTTATTGAAGATATTTTGCATTGTAGAATTTGCCAAACAGTATATTAAACAAAATCGCTTTTTGATGAAATTGAAGTACGTAAGTAAAATATCAGTAAAAAGGCGATTAGTCATTCTTTTTTGGGATGTACTGTTTATTATTACATTTTATTTATATCACCACAAAAAAAGTTGTGAGAATATGAACTGAGACATTTTAAGTTTATTTTGCCATGCAATTGGGCTCTTCTCCAGGTTTTCATCTGCACTATTGAGATGTTGCAATAGGGACCTAGGATAGACTGTATATTCAATAATCACTCATGTTTATCACTGTACAATACCCTCTCTAAAATCATCAGTTAATTTAATTGATTATGAAAGAGTGTGATTATAGCTTTACTTAATTAGCAATAAATTAAACATAGACAACTTCACATTTATTCTTCTTACTCTTAAAAGAAACATACTTATTATATTACGTGCTTTTTTCGTACATATTCCACCTATAAAAAAATCATGTTGACTTTACACCACATAACTATACTCGTAACTTGTGTAGTTCTCAAATTTACCAAATTTCTTTCATCTAATTTGTTGATCCTGAGTTGCAACTAAAACGAACATGTTGAATAATTGCAATGCTTCATAACAAATTGAATAAAGGAGACAACAGTGCTACTGAGACCTAGTTAAATGAGATATGCAAATAAGAGACATAATAAGCTCAAAGTAATTAATGCATCGATCCAATTCTGCAGACTGCAGCGGTCCTCTTGCCCTAGCTCTCACTCTGTACATTCCAAGTAAGCATACTCTAGAGATTTAACTTCATTAGTCATTCCCTTGTTTATGAGATTGTCAATTATTGAACAAATAATCAATGATTCAAAAAGAATTTCTATATTACTCCTCATTTATTTATTATTATTACATTTATCATAAAGAATAGATAGTATATATATGTAATGTTAAAGTTAGCAGCAGCTTCTGCGTCCCCATTTCTTATTGTGGTTTGAATATATATATATATATATATATATATATATATATATATATATAATATATATATATATATATGTTTCACATTAAACTATAGACACATAATAAAGATACCAACACGTTTACAGTTTCTAATGTTTGGTTGAACCATCATCAAGAGATTTGAGATAGGGACACCAAACGCACTTGCGACGCGACGGTTAGAGACCAATAATATAATATATAATAACACTTTCTTACTGAGGATTTCTAGTTTCCTGATTAGTTAGCGGGGAGTCAAAGGTATTTGCGAGAGGAGTTCAGGTAACGACATGAAGGTACGGAGCTTTTCAATGCAGAAGCTCTTGCGCTGTTGCTAACTTTAACAGTACATGTTTGAGAGAAGACTTGCTGTCATTATACACCAATATATATATATATATACAACTAAAGTTTATCGGGACTCGGTCAGTTCTTCAGGTTTAAATTAAACTCTCATTGCCAACGTTTTGGTCTTTATTTAAAACCATTTTCATAGGAAGAAGTATACATTTTGAAACAGAAAAACTAAGTACTACATTACAAATTATTTTACAAAGAAAAATAGTATGTGGATTTTAACACTAAAATTTTAGTGTCACGTGTTCACTCAGACTATAGTTGTTCTTAAAATTCACATGCTATTTTTCTTTTTAAAATAATTTGTAATGTAATACTTAGTTTTTCTGTTTCAAAAGTTATACTTCTGCCTATGAAAAAGGTTTTAAATAAAGACCGAAACGTTGGCAATGATAGTTTAATTTGAATCTGAAGAACAGGTCGAGTCCCGATAAACTTTAGTTTTGTTTCTAATCCACGGTCGATACTTTTATCAATATATATATATATATATATATATATATATATATATATATATTAGGTCTCCAACTGTCGCATCGCAAGTGTACTTGGTGTCCCTATCTCAACTCTCATGATGACGGTTCAACCAAAAATTAGGGACTGTAAATGTGTTCGTATCTTTATTATGTGTCTATAGTTTAATGTGAAACGTATATATATATGTATATATTCAAACCACAATAAGAAGAGGGGAAAAAAGACTAAGATCTTTCAATTTCAGAGTCAGTTGAGTTTTAACTCTGACGAAGACCACTTTAACGTTTGAAAGGTCTTTGACTTTTTTTCCCGTTTCTTATTGTGGTGTGGTCTTATGTTGCTGTTGGATTTGTAATAAAGTAAAATGTTATACAATTTTATGCATTAAAAAATAAATTACAAATGAGATTAAAATATCTCTGTTGAAAAAAAGTGTTAAGTAATCGTAGACTTTGGTGACCACATAGAGTTTTCCGTAGGAATTCTATTTATGCTTCAAGAATAGGTGTCGATAATATTTGTGGAAGTAGGCTAACAAAATAAACTTTTATAATTAGATATTTGTGCTAACAACGTTCAACTGAATAGCTTTCAAAATAGCCCTTACGGCTTATTGGTCACAGATTATAAAATATTTCATATTTAAAAGAAGTTTATTGCATAAACTAGTTCATGGAATTTATAACATATTGTTTTTTGGTTTTTGTTCTCATTTTCCAGTTGAATTTAATTTCGCATTTAGTTGTCAAAAAATCAGAAATTTATACAAATTTCTTTAATACAATTTCACTCTAAGACGAGAAGTCTAATTTTGTGTAAAAATACTAAACGTTAACAAAAGCAAACATTTATTTCAAATATCTTATCATTTTGAAAGTGTTTATGATATTATGAATTCGAATTCACAGTCGCATCACAGTTAAAACTAATAAATCTGGCAGCACTGTCATATTACAAAACTAAAATGATAACAGTCATGGGAGGCACCAGGGTAAATTTATTACAAGATAAGTTCCAATCTTAACTTTATGTACTCAAGTAAATAAAGTTGTTGAGGAGCTTAAAAAAAAGTGGGTAGATTTTCATCAGTTTTAAAAAGGATACAACATGTTTAGAAAGATATCAGGGGAATAAAGTTGTAACAAAATTGTTATAAAAAGAAAGCTTTTGGTAATTAAATACTCTGAGAAAGTTAATAGTTTATTGGATATTCAAGTATTTTTTGGTAATAAACAATTAGATTTAGCATTTGAACTAAAGTTTAGATAGTGGGATAAAATGGAAGCATTTATTGCAAAAAGCTTTATAATTAGACACAATCGAGGATTATCCATATGGGTTTTATAGAGAAGTATATACTTATAAAACTCTGATACCTGCGTTTATATGTTTGCAAACACTCGAAATTGAATAAAATATTAGATATTAGGTGGGCTTCGAACCCACGACCTCTTCGTTGGAGACCCGACGCGCTTCCTATTGTGCCCAGAGAGCCTGTTGAATACAAGGTCTTCCAAAAACTGATATACATAACCTCAAAAGATTAAATAATAGTTTTTCAACCTAATGATTTAATTATAATAAATTTAGAAAGAGAAAATTTTATGAATAATCGACTAGAATATGAAATAATTCTTTCATATATCAATAAATGAAATTTACAGAAGTTATAGAAATTATCGAATCAATATCAGTAAAATATTAACAGCACACAATTATGCCGTTAATCAAAAAACAGTTTGTCATATTTTCTTCTTTTGATATATCTATTTCAATGGAAGAGATAGAGTAAGGCTCCCGATACATCGGAATGTACAGGAAAGTTCTAAATAAAACTAATTCTCTCTAAATTAAGGAGTTCAGAACTAATTGCATTGGATGTAGCCTCTCAGGAATTAACTTCTTCCAGTTGTCAAGAGAGGAACTGATGCTGTTATCTGTAATGCTTGAATCAGTCTTACTTTTGGCACAAATTATGTAATTACATTTAACTATCAATATGAAAGTTCAAGAAGAAGATGAGGAATACTCTAAAGTTCTGATAAATATTGGTGAAGACAGATTTAAAAAGAATGAAAATAAAAAAAATAATTTACGAACATGCTTATCCGTGCACATAATGCTCATCTGTTTATGGAATACATTTACTCATCATTCAGTAACCAATAAATATTGTTCACAGATAATTCAACATAAGTTACATCTAACGAGACAGATAAGATAAGTTATATTTAACATAGATTTATTGAATAATTTCCAGGAGAAGTTAAACAATATCTGTTATACAACTCAGTTTGTGTAGGAACAGAACCCACACATTAACCTCAAGAATTATTTGACTGGATTGCTCCAACATAAGCCAGAGCTCAAAAAGGAAGCTCCTATCATGTGTAGGTATGAGAAACATTTATCCACCGCGCTTATATAATGGAATAAGACTAATAACTAAGGAGCTTTAAGATAAAGTAATTGTTTGTAAAATTGTCGTATCACAGTTTCAATGATAAATAATTTAATTCAAAGATTGAAAGTTTTTTATCTGAGAGGACAACATTCCTTTCTCAAAGATTCAATTTCCAACGTAGTTAGCATTTGCCATGACTATTCATAAGTCTCAAGGAGACACTCTACAGAAGGTTTTAGTTCATTTATGTAAAAAAGCATTTCAACATGGCATTTACAGTTTATCTGCATTTATATGAACATGGTTGCATTAAAAACGAAGGTGTTTGGTGACCCAACTGGTCACAGTAACTTATAAGTCTAGTAACTTATTAAAATCATCGCTTTGTAATAATTGAAAAAAATTCTGGATTGGCCTGCACTTAACTTAACTATAAGTAAACATAACATCAAACTTTTTGGGTATATAACATATAATGTCCCATTTAGACATAATATAAACGTCTAAATGAGAGAAGTTTACTCGTAATAGTCATTTATTCATGGAGGTAGTACAGACAGAGATTGATCCACTTATATATGCTCGTTCTTGTATATCACACCACTTATGCATGTAATATCA
Source organism: Hermatobates lingyangjiaoensis (assembly GCA_026182355.1). NCBI lineage: Eukaryota > Metazoa > Arthropoda > Insecta > Hemiptera > Hermatobatidae > Hermatobates > Hermatobates lingyangjiaoensis. The sequence goes on from JAPFBL010001922.1 coordinate 1,195,998, forward strand.
TAAGTATAACTATAGCAGCAGTCACATTTTTGAAAAGCGAAAGTGTAAATTTTGTATTACGAAATAAATTCTTACAGGAGTACATGGCTTTTGTTCCATTAGCCATTGGATCACTTACATAGTTTATGAGACCTCTTTCTACATTGAAGATTATAGACAACGTTTCCCATTTAAAACTTGAAAATATTCAAGTTTGAAAAATGTCAGAAACATCGAAGAAAGAATGTCGTCTTAATGTAGGAAATTTGTGCTTATCATTTTTCAAAGTATGTTTCCATTTAGAATTGTGTTTAACATTTTTAGTCTTTTATAAATGTATTATCCTGAGAATTTTATAGCATGCTAGTGTTTGTTAAATATAACTTGTCTTTCCCATTTCCAAAAATCATAAAAATCTAATTTACTCTTACCGTGCGTAATTTTTTTCCTCCGTGCTGTCCTCTGTTATAAGGTTGCTGTAAATCTATATTAAGAAAAAATACATTCATAGTTATCCAGTTTTTCATACTCAAATAAAATTTAAAGCCAGTTTTTCAGTATAATTTAAAACTTTTATAGCTGGAATTTTATTAGACTAGAATAGTAAAGAAACTGGATATTCGTCAATTACATAGTAGCTCTTCTATAGGACTAAAAAGTTCACTCCACAAACTTTAATATTATCCAATAAAGATGTCATTCATAAACATAAGAAAATCTGCCAGTTTTATAGAATGGTAGATCAATTAGAACATTTTGTTAGGCCAACCCATCATAAAAGAATCAAAAACTATATGTTTGATATGTTCTATTGGCGTTGAGTTTCTACTCGTATATGTGAGAATTTTATTCTTCTTACATCACATATAGGTCATTAAATAATTTTAAATTTTTTCATTATACCTCTATAAATCAATATTATTTCAGCAGATTTACTCAAAAAATTGTTAATCAATGTAAACAAATGCAAGTAAACCATTAGTCCAGAATGAATATTCAGTTTTTATAGCTTTATTCTTATTTGCCATAATTGAAATTTCATGGATTTTTTTTATGAATTATTAATTTTCTATTCAATTTTAGGTAAACATTCATTGTTTTTTAATCAGCCATTTAGCGTTAAAAAAATATTTTCTAAAAGCACTTATGGTAAATGTGATTTTAAAAAAATTGCTTCAACTTATTTTCCACATAATGTTCTATTTTTAGGTATAATGTAATTTTGATTCGTCTAATGGAATGGCTTGTATTGAATTATAAGTCAATCTATAGGCTTCCACATTGAATTATAAGTGAAAGTTTTTAAATTTTATTAAAAAAACATATCTGAGACTATTTATAGTTTTAATTAATTAATAATTAATTGTTTTAATATTCTGAGAATATTTTTGGTTTATTGCCTTTGTAGCCTCAATGATAATTCAAAATTTCAAGACACTAGAATTAGTAGTTTAGAGGGAAAAAAATGTTGTCTAAAAACAGGATTTTGGCAAAAAAAGTGACTTTCCTATCTTGCATAATTGCTCTCAAACTGTACAGCACATCTGCACTATGTGGTCCATGTTTGTGTACAACAACAATTTGATCCATCACAGATTCTGGACCGTAGCAGAATCACCGATTCTGGACAAACTTTGGATACATAAATCGATTTGAACACAATCGTTATGTAGTTGCTTCCTCACAATCGAAAAATACCAAGCCCTGAAGATGTCTACAAATATAAACGAAACGTCGGCTTAAATGTGTTGAATTATTGAAACTAGACCAAACCTCCATAAAAAAGAAAAATAGTGATATATATATATATATATATATATATACATTCAGTCATTTATTGAGAATTAACTCACAAATTAACCCTCACTTATTAAGATAATAATCCACATGTCTATGTAGATGTGTAAAGAAAAATACTTGAAAGTCATTGCACAATAAAAATGATATTCAAATGTATTAGTAATAATGCGAGGAGGTTATTGGCCGAATAAATAATTTATTGATCGATTTTTTCAGCTCTTTATAATGCAACAGCCCCTGGTTTAAAATGTATTGGGAATAATAAATCCTGGTACCAAGAGATCGATGGTTAACAATAGCTGTAAGTCCCCTGCGAACATGCACATTTTTGCTAACATATTAAACAATTTAAAACCCTTGTTAGATTGAAACTCAACCCTTCAAAATTGCAGCAGTAAGCTAATATTGAAAAACTTTCAAACGTATAATTTACAGAAGAATTTCATAAACAACTTTTGCTCCACTGTTATTGGTGCAGATTTTCAGAAATGTATATATTTGCATTTTAAAACAGTGTTTATATTGTTTTAATATAAGAAAAATCTTAAATTTTTGAGTTTCTTTAACAATTAATTAAGGTTATTTATTCTCGATATATTTTAAATGTTTCCTTCCGAACAGATAGTATGAATATGTATGGCTGCCAGTACAATGGTATTGCATCGGGTTGGGAGACGTCCAACGGAGAGTACGGCTACCATAGACCCACCCCCCACACTGTGCCCACCACCTACCACCCCAGGAACAATGCCTTCTCCTCTTCAGCTACAAAGCCTTCAGGCTGCACACGTCTCAACACCTAGATTCTATCAATAGCTAAAAGAAATGGTTTCAATAAAAATCTTCTGAAATGGCGATGTTAATGTCAAAATGATTACGTAATAACTTGTCGTCTTCCTTTGGCAATTAAATTTAGCATTGCTTATCAAGTAGTTTGATTTTTATTCCAAGTAATTAAGTAACTTACACAGTAATAACCAAAGTTTAAGGTACCTTAATTTAAAAATTTTGATTGCTGTAAAGAATCATTCCTACAAAAAGGAAAATATAACGTTACTTTATAGTTATAACTTATTCTAACTTATATTTCACTGAACGGTCTTTTTAATAAAAAATAAATGAATTACTGAGAAACGTAAACATGGTAGATACTAGGTCCTTGTTATTATTATTATTATTATTATTAATTATTGCTATTATTATTATTATTATTATTATTATTGTATACTATTGTTAAATGTGTATTGTTAACAAATAACATATATTTAACGATTAAATGAAACGATTTAACGAACTAAATAAACTAACTTTGAAGATTCTGGGCTAGCCTTTAGAGTGAGTTCATATGAGATCTCTTTTACGTGTTTGTTATGTCTGTGACTGTAGTTTATATATATATCAATGATCAAAAAACAATATGAAATGCTGGTGGGGGGGGGGGGGACTACGATCTTTTAACCTTAAAAAGCCCTCTTTGTCAGGTTCCAAAACCCAACAGACTGACGAAGACTGCTGGTTACGGTTGAAAGATCTTGTCTTTTTTATTTCCATTTCATATTATGGTTTGATCATTGATTGTTATTTCACGTGTTTATGTAAAATCTTATATATATATATATAAATAAATTTTAATGTAAATCACTATTCTCCGACCAGTTATTTCGCCAAAAATATCTTAATCTGGCGTTTAAAGTGTTTATTGTACTTTACCTTTTCAATCCTCCGGCAAATGACACTCTCGTCGTTTTGTCTGCCCAATACAATATGTTTCCAATACTTAACATGTTTCGAATTAGCAGCGCTCATCATCAGGAGGTAAATGGTCTTTTTTTCTAATCTTAACTTCACTTCAGGTAAGGTATAGTGATCATGAAAAAATTCGATCTTGCGATTTTGACGAAATTAAATGTCTTGAGGTCCCAAAAGTCAATTTACGAAGTTTTTCGATTATGTATGTATGTATATATGTATGTGTGTATGTATGTACGTATGTGTGTGTGTGTGTGTGTGTGTGTGTGTGTGTGTGTGTGTGTGTGTGTGTGTGTACGTGTGTGTGTGTGTGTGTGTGTGTGTGTGTGTGTGTGTGTGTGTGTGTGTGTGTGTGTGTGTGTGTGTGTGTGTGTATGTGTATGTGAGTGTGATGTGTGTATCAATGTATGGTGAATGTGTATCAAAAGTCTGTGGACGAAGAAACACAGGCGTCCACCGACCGGTCAACGTTTTAAAGGTATAGAGTATTGAAAAGCATTGAAAGTTTTAATGTTTTGCATAAAATCCTGTTTAAGTATGGATGATATGAATGACCAGATATAAAAGAATTACATTTATATTGTAGAATTAATTTATTTATTTATTAAAAGAGAATTAATTTATTGTAGTTGGTAACACTGAACGTAGTTCGTAACTACTCGTTGGTAGTTGTTGTAGTGACTAGAAGAATTAGTCACAGACAGCGTTGTGAGTGTGTAACCAACGTTTGTGGCCAATCTGCTGTCCAGAATCCTTGCATAGATCAAGTGGAAATTTTACATAAAAATTGGCCTCATAGTGTAACTGTGCTGTGTTATATAGTATAAGACCAATTATGCATTATGGGAAAGTCTCTTTTTTGCCAAAAATATTTATTAGACAATATTTCTTTTCACACTAATAATTATAGTCTTGAAGTGTTATCATTATCTTTCAGGCTGCAAAACCAATAAACGAAAAATCCTCATATTTTTAACAACGAGAAAAACCTTTGAACCTTGAACCATATTTATAATTATTAAGAATGATTATATAAATCGTATATTTATATAATTATTCTTGCCACGCAGATAATAAGCTTTATTGACGATATGAGGTAGACAATCAGCAGACGAATTATAAGTAGACGTTATTATACGAGTAGTTATCTCAGTTTGCCTTCAACTTAATAGAGTATTGTAAAAAAAAAAGGGAGAGTTAATGGATATTGAATGTTCAATAGTCTCATTTTCAATAAAATTAACATTAAGATACTAATGAGAAATAAAGCAGGATTTTCAAACCCCGTCATGGTGATGACACCGATATATTTAAGTACCGGTATCACGATGTGTGTCCATCATGATCGTGGAAAAATCTAACGTAAGAATATCAGTAAACAGTAGAAACGAATCAAAGAATATAAATGATTTAATTCTAAAATTCCTTTATTAAATTAATATATAGTTTGACTGATAAAATTGTTATATTATATGAATAAATATATTCGTCGTCAGTCAACAATTAGCCAATTAGTCTATCAATTAAGAGTTTTGATAAATTATAAATAAACTAATACGCTTAAATTAAGTCAATAGGGTATGAAAACAGTTATACTCGTATATAAATTTTTTCTTACCAGTATACTTATAAAATTACTTTTATGTTTCCATACCAACATCATTTAGCATTAATGATTATTGATTTTTACCAGAAAAATGACCGTGAAATAAATTATTTAAATATTTAATCAATATATATTGAAATTATTATCTAACTAGATTTATACGAAAGAAATAACCCAATGGAAACTGCTTATATAACAAAAGCCTTCATCAATCATGCCGCTGAGTGTCGAATTGACCTTTGCATTTGCAAAGACGAAAGAATTTGGTTCCAGTTTACATGAGATTATATTTGTACATTTTTATATGATTTATATATATATATATATATATATTTATACATACTATTAATTTTCAATGAAGTTTTATAAATAGCTATCACATGGTATCTAACAATTAATTTTACCGTATTTTTTTCATTTTATTTTTCTAAAAATATTTAAAAACAATATTTATATTAAAAAGCTTATTGAATGTAATTGGTTATCAGATATATACTATATTTGGACATAAATAAATTTAAATATAATTTTTAGTTCAAACATTCACGATAAGACTTTGGTAGTGAATGGAATAACTTGGATAAAACAAATTCGAATGAGTTTGAGTATCCAAGCGATACTCATTCCAAGTGTCCAAGCTGACTGTATGAGAAAAGTTGTATCTCGAGGTAAATGGCATTAAATTTCTAACGGTATGAGAGCATTTTAGCTTTCTATTTAAAAGAAGGGTAAAAAATATTAGGATCAATTTACGTTTAACGAAATGTTCATATCGAATAATCAATCATATAATATACTATTTTTTATATAAATTTTTTTATTATTAATTAAACCCATTGATTATGTACTAATAGGTATTGCCATGTGATTAAATATTTTAATAGAAAACGAGGGATAACTTTTAATAGTATCTCTAATCGATGCTTCTGTCAGTCTGTAAAAAGTCAAGCGCTCATTACAAGGATATCTAAATTGATAATGTGAGTTAGTAGCTACTTAGGGCATTGCGTTGGACAAGCAGGGCAACACTGAGGGTGAACTGTTGCAGGGCAGCCAGCACAAAATCAATAGTCTGGAGCGGAGCCTAGTGGAGGTCGTAATGCGGCCGAGAGGCTGACTACTAGCTCTCTTCCCCACGAAGACATGCTTAGTCGCTGACCGCCAGAGTATGCACCTGCATTTCGAGAAAAGTACCAACGCAAGATGTGACTGTACTATACTTTCGCTGTCATGGATGGGGAAAGTGCCCGACGAACTTCCTGAGGTGACCAATAAATATTACCATTCAAGTCTGATTTAGTACCTATCTTTAAAGTTAAAAATTATTGTTTCACATTCCATTATTGAGAATTTTAAACTACATTTAAAA
>JAPFBL010001922.1:1205000-1355000 GCA_026182355.1 Hermatobates lingyangjiaoensis
GAGACACACTACTTAAGCACGAGCAGTTGTGAAATAAACTAAAACAATTTTTAAAATGAAAACCTTAATTACAATACGAAACATAACAAATATAGTAAACTACATCTTGTTGTGATATTTTTATTTTAAAGGTTGTTTTCGTAATTTCACATCTGCTCATGATTAGGTAGTGTGACTCTTGGACTAATGATTCGAGAGTTAAAACTAGCTCACCGTAAAGTTGTTGGAAGACTAGAAATGTTGTATTTTAATGAAATGTACTTACATAAAGAATTGTGGCCCTATTACACGAATATATATATATATTATTTTATTTATAAAGATATATATATATATATATATATATACATATATATATATATATATATATATATATGAATTAAACACCACAATAAACAATTATATATTAATTAAAATACTCTAAGGCCTTTTGTTACAAGATCATCAGAGAGCTAAATGAAACAAAGAAAATATATAAAAAAATAAATCATTATATTTTTTGTTTGATTCATTTAGCTCTGATGATGTTGTAACGAAAGACCTTAGAACATTTTAATTAATATATAATTGTTTATTGTGGTGTTTAATTCATATATTATATCAAGAGTTATTGTTGATTAGTAATTATATATATATATATATATATATATATATATTATATATATATACTTTTTTGATGTAAATACGAACCGAAACAAACAAATAAAGTTCAATGTGGGTATATATATATATATATATATATATATCCACCGAATGTTGGAAATGAGAGTTTAATTTGAACCTGACTGTTTTTGTAGGTTTATGAAAAAGGTTTTAAATAAAGACCGAAACGTTGGCAATGAGAGTTTAATTTGAACCTGAAGAACTGACCGAGTCCCGATAAACTTTAGTTTTGTTTCTATTCCACGGTCGATACTTTTTATGACTGTATATATATATATATACGGTACTGTTTTCTTGACCACTAAATATTAACAAACACTTTTCTTTCTCGGAGTTTGGTTAGGGTAAATATATGGAATCACCTTTTTTCCAACGTTTCGTCTTTATTTTAAGACATCCTCAGGGCTTATACTCGTATATATATATATCTCTGCCATCCTTCTCATATTAAAAAATCTAGATCTCTATCCTTGTCCATCCGTATCCACAATATCTGTAATAATCTCCAAGACCGAAGACACCACCTCAGCATTTTAAAGGATAAATTTTCTGATCGAGCCTGTCCCAGCTCCTTCATTGACAGGCGTACATTTTCTGCTGACATCTCCCACCATCTAGACCGAAGAGTGATAGACGTTTTTTTCCTTCTTCTTGACTACGTACTTCTCTGGAGCCCATAAATTTGTTACTGTGATTAGGGAATCTTTTCCTATTCTCTCTACTTTTGCTTCCACTTCTTCCATATGTAAACACCCCCTCCCCTTCTATTTCCTACCGCAAACTTCTTAATCTGAAAAGTATTTTTCCCACTCTCCTCTTCAGTCTTCCAATCCTTACCATGGAATGAAATAATGTAGACGCCGTGGCTGTGAAACTTGCTTGATTATCGTCCCTACTCCTCCTTCAATTTCCCTCACAAGCATCATTCCTACCCTATTCTTGTCAGTACCTCCCGTACCTCTTCCAACTGAGTTTACCAACTGGATTGCACTCAGTGTGACTCATTTTATATCGGCTAACTTCTAATAAGCTAAGCCTTTATATGAATGGTCATAGGGTTTCAGTCTGTCAACTTAGTAAACTTCCTAAGTCTCAGTTGCCTCCTAACTTGCCAACTCCCATGGTCTCAGTTTTAATGACCTTTCCCTAGTCTAAATACTCAATCAGATCCCCGATGACAATAGAAATTTACATTAAGTCCTTCTAAGGAAGCGTACATATGCAACGCTTATTGCTCGATCTTCCCCTGGACTCAGCCTCAACCTCAACCTCATCCATCCCACGATTATATATATATATATATATATAAAGATTTCACATGAACACGTGAAATAAGAAACAATGATCAAACCACAATAAGAAATGGAAAAACAAAACTAAGACCTTTCAACCGTAACAAGTGGTCTTTGTCAGAGTCAAAAACCTAACTTAGTTAATATAGTGTTTTCTAATCGTAATAACGTGGGAAATATGTTAATAAAATACTCTCCCAGGGATTTGGAGTCTGGTGATATTTATAAAATTCCGTGCAAAAATTGAAATAAAATTTATATTGGTCAAACTGGTAAATCATTAAAGACACGTGTAAAACAACAAAACAACATACTTACAACGTAAGTAGACACGAAAAAAGTAGTACCTTATTCTTTCATATAAACAATGAAAATCATCATATTTATTGAACAGGAGCTAAATTTATTACCTATAAAAAATCAATGTTGTTAAGAAATATTATTGAATCATCTCTAATCAAATTTAATAGATCAAATATTATAAACATTAGTAACGGTCTCTTCAAACTTGATACCTTCGTTGCGAGGGCAATAGCCTCTTCTAAGGATGTTGACAGCTAGCGGATAGTTTTTTACTCTTTCTTACTGTACTCCTTTGTTTCTCCAAACATCCCTTTCTAGACATTAGTCCTTTCCTGCGTTTTCACTCTTTTAAAATACCACTCTTCCCTCCCACTCTTCTCAACCCCTCACCAGATGTTTTCTGCAACTAGTGTTTCAGTTGGGTTTTTGACTCTGACGAAGACCGCTTGTTACAGTTGAAAGATCTTAGTCTTGTTTTCCCATTTCTTATTGTGGTTTGATCATTGATTATATATATATATATATATATATATATGCAATTAAATAATACGATTCCACGAACCAAATAAACCAAATTTACTGGAAGAACACAGCTAAAAGAGATTACAAAAACTCGCTACTATGCTTGGATTGTCGCGTTATCCGGTAGAAAGATGTGAGTCGCTCTGAAGCAAAGTGAGGACTCACAAATTGTAGTCATATCTGAAGTTTAAAACAAATAAGATGTCATATTTTGTTTTCCATAGAAAGACTATCGTCTAAATTTGAAGGTTCTTATGTATTATATATATCTGTATTTATAATAAAGAGCAGCTGTCAGCACTTTTTTCAATTTTTTTTAAACAGAGAATCTTTATGTATGTAATAAAATATAATCATAGTAAAACTCTTTCTCATAAATTCTAATAAAGAATAATGACATACATTAAATCTTTATAAATAAAATAATAATTTTGTCTGTACATTACTTAGAACTGACTCATTTCAAGTTTTCTTTACGTTTCATACATTGGAGAAACCGAATCCACCCTTAGAAAAATTTCTGTCGGTTTGTCGGTTTGTCGGTTTGTCGGTTTGTCGGTTTGTCAGTTTGTCGGTTTGTCGGTTTGTCCGCAAAACTTTGTCACAGGTAAACTCAGCTACCATAAGACATATAAAGCTGAAACTTTTACAGTAGATTTGTGTAGGTCTAACTTAAAATATAGGCTATGAATTGATTGGAAATTCAACGTAGAAGTGAAGTTATGGACGTTTAACGCAAAAATGTTTGTCACAAGTAAACTCAGCCACCATAAGACATAGCGAGCTGAAACATTGACACTGGATTTGTGTGTGCCTAACTTAAAATATGGGCTCTAAATAGATTATTAATTCAGTACAGAAGCGAAGTTATGGGGCTTTTAGCTGTATTTTCCTAACTTCACAGACAAGTTTGTTTTGAAAATACACAGGTGTGGCAAGTAGGTATTGTTAGTTGATTTTAATTTCAATTGAGCATATGAATATATTGCGTATTTGACATCATTGAAATGGTGTTTCACAGAGTTAAGGATGTACTATCTATTGAGAATAAATGTTTTGTAAACGAGCAATTCTCAACTCTTAATATGAACAGGGAGGAAAAATCAACAAAAGAGTTCTTACGCTATATGAAGCCGAGGAAAGAACTTACAAGTCAGTAAAGAGATTGGATTAGTGACGAAGAAGCAGTTCATTATCTAATTGAATTTCTTGACTCTGAATTTATTTCTCCTGGACTGCCTGCTCATGAGCAAAAACTTAAAGTAGAGCACCAATCATGCTACAATTTAGTAGCAGTAACAAATTTCATGTTACGAAACATGAGTGCCCCAAAACTGTGCAACGGGACACGACTCTGAGTTCGTGCTCTACACAGATATGCCATAGAGGCGGACATAATGACTGGATGTGGTATTGGGGAGTCTGTGTGTATACCACGTATACCATTGATTCCGAGCCACTGTCTGTTTACGTTGAAATGATTGCAAAGTCCGGTCAGAGTCTATTTCGCAATGACGTTAACTAAGTCGCAAAGGGAGACTTCATCTAACGCAGGAATACAAGGTAGCAAAACCAAGTTTTTCTCACATGGTCAAATGTAGTTTACATGCTCAACGGTCAGAGGTTTCAACTCTTTCTTCTACCATGAACCTGAAGGACAGACAGCTAATGTAGTGTATAAGCTGGAGGCATTTGTTTAACACTGTAGTAATAATGGTATTTTCTACTATTCTATAATTTCTAATGACATTTTGAAATACCAAAAATGACGGAACTTCTGATTCCTCCGTGGTATAGCCGAAAGGCAATAGGCACACGGCAATAAACCAAAACAGGAACTTCTGATTCCGTCAAAGACGGGTACGTTTGCTATGTATTATATATAACTGTCAACTTTTTTTTAATTTAATATTTGCTTAATAAATACACTGGTAATAATGTAAGGTATGGGACCAGAGTAGCCCAGTGGCTTGCGTGGTCGCCGATGACAGTAGTGCAAATGTATTATAAATAAATGTAACAAACAAATATTTTTTTGAATTTAAAATGTGGATAATATAAATGATGGTAATAAAGTAAAGGGATCTAGCCAGGGTTGCCAGTAGCTTGCTTGCTCGCCGATGACAGTAGTGCAAATGTATTATAAATAAACACAACAAAAATATTTTGTTTTAATTTAATATTTGCGTAATATAAACACTGGTAATAAAGTAAGGTATGGAACCAGAGTAGCCCAGTGGCTTGCGTGCTAGCTTTTGACTGGGAGCACGTTAATTAGAACTAACTCATTTCAAGTTTTCTTTACGTTTCATACTTCAGAGTAGCCACATGTACCCTTAGAATAATTTCTGTCTGTCGGTTTGTCCACAAAATATTGCTACCATAAGACATATAAAGCTGAAACATTGATTGTAGATTTGTGTATGTCTAACTTAAAATCTAATCTTTGTATACAGAGGCTTTTTTTTAGCACTGTACTAATAATGGTATTTTCTACTATTCTATAACTTCTAATTGTAGTATTAGTATAATACTATAATTGATATTTTGGAATACCAAGTATAATAGAATTTTTGATTCCGTCAAAGACGGGTACGTTTGCTAGTGTATACATAAATGTGTACGACTGGTATACATTACAAGAATATCTTTAAATTTATATTTATGTCAACAGGAGATATATAGTAACAGATTAATTATTTTAATAGGTAGAAAAGGAAGCACTTCTTATAAGCATGCCTAGATTACGCTAAAAAAGACGTGAGAAGAAGTCGAGATTCGCTTTATGTCACCTGTAAAACACCAGTTTCAATAAATAAAAATAGATGATCAAGATCAAAAAATTTAGTTGATAAAAAGTTTAGGTGAAATCCACGAAATTTACTATTATCACAAATTTTATGAATATTAAACATATAATCTACCGTCTTACCTCGTACATTACTGCCGTAGCTGTCAGACCGGTTTCGGGTGTCACCCATCTTCAACACGAACACGAGTTCGTGTTGAAGATGGGTGACACCCGAAACCGGTCCGACAGCTACGGCAGTAATGTACGAGGTAAGACGGTAGATTATATGTTTAATATTCATAATACTAACCTTTGTGGTAATGATGAAATGCATGAATTTAACATATGTTATGACTGTAAATAGCCTTCTTGAGTATGGCGATTATAATGAAGGTTCATCCATACATGTATTCACAGATTTATATATGCATTTGATCATATATATTAATAACAAAAATTCACTGCAAACACATGAAATAATAAACAACGTCTAAACCACAGTAAGAATTTCAGAAACAGAAATAAGATATTTCAACCAATACAACTAACCTTCTTCAGAGTAACACACAAACTTAGTTTTCAGTTGATTTAGTAAAAACGAACTGCTATAAGTTGACTGAGTGTAATAAAGTATTGGTTAGTGCCTGAAATTACTATATGTCTGATCACAGAATAATCCGATATTGCTTTCTGAAAAACAAAAGAGGTTATAGGTTGTTAAAGCAAATAAGGTTCTAAATAATATCGATATTTCAAATAATAATTTGCCATCAGGAAAAATCAGAAGTGAAGAAGAAGTGGAAGTGATGGATTGTAAAAAGCAATTCATTGTTGTTTTTATTTTTAAAACTATCAAAAAAGACCACTGCACATGAAAATAATGTTTTGTCACTGCACTTATGAAAGCTGTGGTTAAAACAATATGTCAGAGTGAATATGTCGATATCATTATGTTTAGAGATGTAGAAATAAATAATAAATTAAAAAATATATATAACATGCCCTCAAAGTTAAACGTCTGTCAACAGACGTCATTTGTTTGAGAATTTTGTATTGAAGCTGCCATTTAGGGGATCACTATGACTATTTGCATGGTTAGCATAAGCTAGGTAACTGTGTTGATTATCTTAGCAACTGTTGTCGTTTATATGTAATAAGAAGACTAATAAGTAAGGCACCACATAGGTTGCACTCCAGTAAGTGAGCACAGTTCCTGAACTTCAAAAGATCGTGTTTACTTAGTTTCTTCTGGTTCTTCTTCTCTTCTCATCTTTACTAATGACAAACTGCTGTTCAAAATAAATATCTTAGTAATTACTTTGTTCTATTATGTTTTATATGTAACGTCTTTCACGATCTCTCAGTGAAAAGATCGCAAATGCTAAGACATCAGTTCACTTTAAAGAAATTTATCTTAAGGAAGATCTGATATCTATAAGTACGTAGATATATATATATATCTACCCCTTCCAAGATTAGCCAAACAACTTGATTTTAATATAGTGTTTTCTAATCGTAATAACGTGGGTAATATGTTAATAAAAAACTCGCCCAGCGAATTGGAGTCCGCTGGTATTTATAAAATTCCGTGCAAAAATTGCCATAAAATTTATATTGGTCAAACAGGTAAATCATTAAAGACACGTGTAAAACAACACCAATATAACGTAAGTAGACAGGAAAAAAGTAGTGCCTTATTCTTGCATATAAAAAATGAAAATCACCATATTGATTGGACAGGAGCTAAATTTATTACCTATGAAAAATCAATGTTGTTAAGAAATATTATTGAATCGTCTCTAATTAAATTTAATAGATCTAATATTATAAACATTAGTAACGGTCTCTTCAAACTGGATTCTTTCGTCACGAGGGCAATAGCCTCTTCAAAGAGGGTTGACAGCTAGCGGATAGTTTTTTACTTTTTCTTACTGTACTCCTTTGTTTCCCCAAACATCCCTTTCTGGACATTAGCCCTTTCCTGTGCTTTCACCTTTTAAAATACCACTCTTCCCTCCCACTCTTCTCAACTCCTCACCAGATGTTTTCTGCATCTGGTGTTCAGTTGGGTTTTTGACTCTGACGAGGACCGCTTGTTGCGGTTGAGGGGTCTTGGTCTTGTTTTCCCATTTCTTGTTGTGGTTTGATCATTGAAATATATATATATATATATATATATATATATATATATATATATATATATATATCAATGATCAAACCACGGTGGGAGGTGGGAGGACAGGACTAGAATCTTTCAGCCGTAGCGGGCGGTCTTCGTCAGAGTCAAAAACCCAACTGAGTTGGGTTTTTGACTCTGACGAAGACCGCTTGTTACGGTTGAAAGATCTTAGTCTTGTTTTCCCATTTCTTATTGTGGTTTGATCATTGATTGTTGTTTCACGTGTTTATGTGAAATCTTTTTATATATATATATATATATATATGTGTGTGTGTGTGTATGTATACTCGTATACTAAATATACAAAAAAACACACAGAAAAGAGATTACAAAGCTCGTACCATATTGTAATTTCCTCAAGCAGGTAGAAATGATGATGAGGCAATCAATCTCGTAGTACCTGATGACTAGGAAATTGGAATATAATAGTGAGTTTTTGTTATTTCTTTTATATGTTTTCTTGGTAAATTTATTTTATTTAGTTTGTGGAATCATGTTGCTTAATTTCCAATATATAGTTTTGTTTTGTTAATATATTTATTAAAATAAACAGTTTCATTTTCTTGGAAAATTGAAGTCGCCTTTGCGATTTTATATCAGCATTATTGTTGATAACAAATACAAATACAAAAACATGAATTATTGTTACCTAAATGCAAATTATATCTCTTAAGGTTTGCGTTTGGTATACGTGTCTTTTGCCCTATATGCTTGTTTGACTCCAACTAAAAAGAGTAATATGATAAACTACGTAATATTATAACATGTATGGCATTTTATAGAATGCACATTTTAACAAATTAGATTTTACATATAATATTGACTGTGGTTGAAAAACTAAGACGATGCAGAAATAGTTATTATTTTATATTATATATTAGATATTATGTGCGATCTTTGTAAATTTAGTTTATATATAAAATAAATAAATAAATATTATAAAAATTAAATAAATTTAGTTTGAATATTAGAAAACATAATTTTTTTTATTAGTCTATGAGGTTTTTCAAAGACTAAAGAATCTTAGGTATATTAGGTTAACGATATGTAAATCATTTGTTAAACGAAATGAATTAAACCGTTTTGAAAATATAATTAATTGAGAATATCTTATTATCAATGGTGAACAAGAGATATATATAAAGAAACTTTAAACAAGTTATGTTTTTAATATCAATGCATTGTACCGAAGATAAGAAAACCTTGTCAGAAAAAGGAAGTAATTAGCATTTAATTTATTAATAATCAACAAGCAAAATGAGTTTTATATTATTTTTTATGGAAATTCTTAGTATAGCAAATAAAGTGAGAATTTTAAGAGAAGTTGTATAGAGCGATTTAAGTAATTAATTAATATTAAATTAAATTAATAAACATTTTCTATCTAAATAAGTTGAATAAATCACATTTTTCTCTTTTAGAAACAATTGCTGGACTTGACAGTTTCATAAGTCAAGTAGAACTGAATAATTTGACTGAATAAGTGCAGTCTGCTAGTATATTGCTATCAAGCCATCTTTCTTCGAAATAACGTTGAAACTGTCCATTAACTTCGAAATAATCCTTTGAGCAATCATAAAATCTCAGATTTTAAAATTACAAATAATCTAAGCAATTCATATTTTATACCTCATTGTTATTTAATTACCATAAAAAACAATTGCTATAATAATCTAATTACTTATTACTATTTTCCAAACCCCTTGATAGTAAGAATCATTTAGTAATGTGATCACTATATTAATTTCATAATTAACAGTACCTGTTCTTAGCCACTGATCGTTACAAGGCGTTTCATACCAGACATTCCTCTGACCCAAATCTACTCGTACAAAACCTTGCTCCTTCCTCTCCTTCCCAGAATCCCCCAAGACGACTTAATAGAAGATGGCCGAGGAATCTACTGCCATGAAAATCCAGAATCAGGAAACGAAGTGAAAAGTTGAACCAGTTGGTTTCATTTTTTGCTCATTTTTGTCAAAGTTATTTGTATTACTTACACCACATATGCTTGTTACGCAACATATGCGGAATTGTATATTTAAATAAATATGTTAAAAAAACAGTAAGTGTTTGAGAAGTTAATGTTTAAAAAAAATATATTACTTGTTTGTATATAGTTCATAGGATTATATTATATTATTGATTATTGGTCAACTTTGTTGACTAATGAAACACAAATATAATAATATAAAAAAGGTTTTCATTTCATCTCCCTTAAGTAAAGTTTACAAAGTGTGAACAAGTATAAAACAACTTAACACTTCCCTCGCTAAAAACAGTTCGGAGGGCATATGAATTTAAAAAGAACTTATATCCATTTACCTTTCCAAGATCAATGTTCAGTGGGTGCAAAATAAAGTAATTTCACTTTACCTCTATAAAACAAGTTGGAAAATGTAAAAAGAATTAAAGGAAAAAAACTGTTTTACTTTACTTTCTTATATCTAAGTTCAGAAGGCGTGTAAAGAATTTATGAAGGTACATTTGACTTTTCCTTGCTAGAATCGAGTTTAAAGGTTACAGGAATATAAAAAGACCACATTTTACCTTTCCTCCCTGGAACCTAATCCGAAAGCGGTAAAAAACTAATAAGCTTTACCTCTCAGATGCAGTTCTGTTGATGCGTTTGACCTGCCCCATTAAATCCTAGTGTATCTATTTGTTTCTGTTTTTTCTCATCAATTTCCTCATTTGTGCTAACCACTTCATATTTTTATGGCTTATTCTAATATACAATTTTTGCCTCTATTCTTAGACATCACTAATTTTAATACATCAAAGTGAAATATATTAAATTTTTAAATATTATCTTTTAACTAATAATTAGTTCAATTGTATAGAGTTGCAATGTAACACCTTCTAGAATGTTCACAAGTTTATTTGAATGCAAAAAAAATAGCTGTTCCTATGTACAGTTGAAATGTGTTGATTGTGCTTTCTACAGCAATGTTTAGGCTGATTTTATAAATTATTAAATGGTTACTTCTTCCTCCACCTTTCAACTTGATATTATTCACAAAATTGGATCTTACAATGTAGATGAGCTGTAGACTTTATGCATAAATATTGACATATATAAAATTTACTGAATTACCCATTATGTGTTTTAGACATACTTAATTTCCTCAAAACTAAATATTATAGAGTTAATAAATAATTATGTAAGTAGTAGATATAAATTTTACGTATTATGAAGGTTTAACTTAGATTCTTAATTAATAAAAAAACTGTTTATTTAAACGTAAGATGAGAAAGATTATTCTGTTTTATGTTTATTTTTTACCAAAAATCTAATTTTGTGCCAAGTTTATAGTCATGTACACTGATGACGTAAAATTAGGTACACTCGTCACAGAATAGACATATCAGTAAATGAGCCGTTTATTTTGAAAGTGGCCTAATTCCATTTTCCAAAAAAATTTAGCTAGCTATTTAAATAATT
This sequence comes from Hermatobates lingyangjiaoensis, assembly GCA_026182355.1. Lineage (NCBI taxonomy): Eukaryota > Metazoa > Arthropoda > Insecta > Hemiptera > Hermatobatidae > Hermatobates > Hermatobates lingyangjiaoensis. The sequence goes on from JAPFBL010001922.1 coordinate 1,216,196, forward strand.
ACATTTTTACGTTATCTTTACCTTTTGCAGCAAATTGTACAAAATTTATTTAAAATTACTAAGAATTTTTATAACAAAAATTAGTTGATAAATAAAATGACAATATTTTTAAATTTTGTAAAACGCAAACCCTTAAATATCTCGATTTTAACATAAATGGAATTAGGCCACTTTCAAAATAAGCGGCTCAAATAATTCTACAACAAAATAACTACCAAAAGATATTAAATTGTTCAAACTAGGGTAAATGGATAAAACAAAGTGTCCACACAAAAAGTCCACTTACCCCAGTATGAGTAAATACCAAATTACATATTACACAACTAATAAACTAAAATCTTCAGATATGTTTTCTTGTATTAGAAGAGCATTGTTGCACTAAATTACAAAGAAAACTTTCGTAGTTGTTATGATAAACCTATAACAAAGGATTATATGTTGCAAGTATCTTGCGGGAGTATAAATTACAGAATATTATGAGATATATATATATTCTTTTGACAAGGACAGTACATTGTACTTTACCATAAAGTAACAGTAAAATAACATAAATATGCTTGATGTTATCTCTATGTATAAAGTTCGTGAGTTTGTTTGTTCACGTATTTCCCGTAGAGATAGAAATCTTACAAATGAAATGTATATTATTTATTACCTAATTTAATTAGGTAATTAACATTATTAATAACGTTAAATAATAAAAAATTATCACTATATTCCCAAAATTAGAGCCAGGGTGGCAAGTGTCTTGCGTGCTCTCCGATCACAGTAGTACAAGTGCATTATATATAAATGTAACAAAAATTTTTTTTTAATTTCATATTTGCGTAATATAAACACTGGTAACAAACTAAAGGCTTGGAGCCAGGGTAGCCCACTGGCTCGCATGCTTGCCGATGACAGTAGCACAAATATATTAAAAATAAATGTAACAAAAAAAAATTTTTGAAATTAAAATTTGAATAATATAAACAATGGTAATATAGTAAAGGCATGGATCCAGGGTAGCCAATCGCTTGCGTGCTCGCCGATGGCAGTAGTGAAAATGTATTATATATAAATGTAACAAAAAAAATTAATTTAAAATTTGCGAAATATAAACACTGGTAATAAAATAAAGGTATGGAGCAAGAGTAACCCAGAGGCTTGCGTTCTCGCTGATGACAGTACTGCAAGTGTATTATAATTATAAATAAATGCAACAAATATATAATAAACAACTACATTAGAGGTTAAAAATGATTAATTTTAGAAACAATCTTTAACACAACTGTCAGATAAAATACGAATGTTCTAAGGTAATATTATAAAGGGACATTCCTTTCATTAATGCTATTTTATGTTAGGTAAATAAATTGAATATTTCAATTTACAAGCTTTGTTTATTTTAAATATATTTCATTGTTTATATAACTTGAATTGATGTGTTATTGATTTTTATGATAAAATAAATGATTTTTTTACTTTTAAATGATTTTTATTTTGCTATATGTACTTACTGTGTATATAACTTGAATCATGTTATAATCAAGAATAATGTTATAAGAATAATCATGTTAAGAATGCTATTTCAAAAGCTTGGGCCATATAAGAATCTGTTTTCATGCCTTAATAACAAGAAACAACAATTAAAGTATCTCTGTCAATCATGTTCTGCGAATTAATTTCAATCTCTATTGTTACAATTTCTGAGTTACACAAAGGGTCACGTGTAGCCTAGTATACTAATAAGTATATAATAAATATACGAACCATTTTCTTTGAAAGTGTTGTATGTCCATTTAAAAAAAAATTAGGTAACGAGAAAAATGAAATCAAGTTACTATGAAATTTTTATTTAAAAAAAATATTTCCAAAAAAATTTGATAACATTTTCAACGAATTTTAACTGACTTTTTTTCCAAAAGTTTATAAATAATAAGTTCACAGTAAATTGTATTCATTTTTATCGTTACCTAATTTTTTGTCAAAATGGGCTTACACCATTTCAAAGCAAACGGCTCATATTTCCTGAACCAATACATTCAGAAGTTGATTTTCTACACTTTTACTTAACAAATAAATGTATTTCCTTTTAGTTTACTATAATAAAGCTTAGTGGCCATAAAAGAACACGTGAACTACTCACGGGTGTATACATTTAGAGGTCCATGGAAACCCATTTTTGATTATGTGTGCCTCTACGTGGCTGGCCGAGGGTCTATTGAGTATGTTACAATATACTGATTGTGTTACAGATTTTAGCAAATAAATTCTCATATCTTTATGAGAATAACTTTATACAAATAAATAAAGTTCTTTGTATGATAATTAACATTTCTTTTGGGTAATACTCGTATTAGAATATGGAGAAGTTTTATTATCGTATTTTACGCAAAAATGGTATTAACATTAACCGCCTTCTTTGTGATTATGAAAACTTGAAATACGTTAATAATTATTTTAACATAAAAACTGCTTGCAATTTTTTTCAAAATTTGAAATAATAGATATCAAAATCTTACGTAGGTAACGAAAATCTGCGTGTTACCTTTTTTACACTTTTAAATTTGCGATGTAATAGTTATTAACTTTTTTTTATAATTCATAGATTTGAGACAGCCGTATTAATATAAAACTCTTGAAAGATTTGATTCTGAATAGGTTCATTTAGATTATAGTGATATTTTGGTTGTTCAAGGATTCATAGATTTTGATATCCCTGAAAACATATTTGACAGTATTTCCTTACGTGTGACAGAGTATGTGTTCATTGTTTAATTTGAACCCAACCCGTTTGACAATTGTAATAATACATGTAATAGTAAAATAGTTCTTGATACGGTATACAATAATATTGTTCCTCGGTTATAATCAAAAGCAAAAAATAGATCTTTCTCATCCTTTATATAACTCGTTATTACTTCTCTTTTCTGGTTATTCTATAAAACTTAAATTTGTATTGCATGTTGTCCGAATATAAATAATAATAAAAACAACATGAATACTGAATATTGCACATAAAATATTACACAAAAAACAAATATTGTATTCACCTGTGTCAAACGCTTCAATATTAACTCAGAATGAATACAGAACATTTCCTGATTTCCTAAAAGACATATGAATTCTCCATATATCAATAGTAACTTTTCATATACAACCATTGATACAATAGGATAGCTATATGAAAGCTACAAAAGTAGATCTTTTGAAAAACACTCAGCCAGCAGTAACGCTACGTGATTTGTCCATATTTTACAATTACAAGTTTTTCTCAATCAATCTAACAATAATGCGAATGCTACATATTTTAATTAGGAACTCCTTCTAAGCCCCACTGGTTTCAAAATTAACGTCATATGACATATTTCATTCTATCAATAGTAACTCTTTTTAATCAACATGTAATTCAACAATAACGCTATTTGAATGCCCATTTCTTTTTAATAATAGCTCGTTTTAAAGAACATTTGATTCAACATAACTCTGTATGAATGCTCCATTTTTTTAATTACTCGTTTACAACAACACTCACTGCAGCAATTACTCAATGTATATAAATACTACTTTTCTTTAATTAAAAACTCTTCGAAAGAAGACCTGATTCAGCAATGAAGACCTGACTTCATATGAATGTTAAATTATTTTTTTTATCAGTAATTTTTCCTACACTATACTTCAATTACACACACACTCACACACACACAGACACACATACATATATATATATATATATAGCAGTCTAGTCGAAGGTTTTGTCCGGTTAAACATTGCTGTTCCTTTAAATAATGTAAATTTCATTTTCTTAGTTAAAAAATTCTTACTTCTGCCTATGAAAATGGTTTTAAATAAAACCGAAACGTTGGCAACGAGAGTCTGATTTTTTATCCTGGAAAATTGACCGAACCCCGATTAGCATAATATATATATATATATATATATATATATATATATATATATATATATATACTAATGTATTATGTACTCTTAATATATAATGGTTTAATAGGCAGCAAGTCTTCTCGTAAGCAGATATTGTTAAAACTAACAGCAGCTTCTGCTCTCATGATTTTTGAGCTGGTGACCTCGATCTTATAGGCGATTTTTCTATCTTACGGCTGGAGTTGCCATATTAATTGTCTATGTGACATCATCGTATTCTATATGTCCAAGTGGCATTATAGTAAAACTGTAAAGACGAGTGTTTTTTTTAAGTAAAAGTTGAGCATATATGGAATAAATCTGTATGAAATCAAATAAAAGAACTATTAACTCTATATATATATATATATATATGAAAATTTATCACAATATTTGTCTGATTAGGGAGAAAAGAGATTATGACGCAGATTAGGCTAAGTTTCAGTGGCAGTCATACAAGGGACACACATAGGCCGAACATTGGCCCTTTGTGATATCACACAATGAAGATTAATTCTATATTGGGAGTCCTGAATTTTGCGTAACTCAAATATATTTCGAGTAGAGACCTTTAACGAGTGCCTGGCATAGTACAGGCTTGGGACGGTTGGCTCCAAGTGGTGACGTGCTCAGTATCGACGACCCCCATGTGAATAAATCGAGGACCAGAGTGGATACTGAAATCCGAACCTATCAGCCCAGAGGCAAGCTCTTTGCCTCTGTGAGATTTCCATCTGTGAATGCGAGAAATACTATCATGTTAAAGATGTATAAATATAGTTAAATGTAGTATTACAATGAAAATTACTCAATTTTTAGAGAAGGTTTACGTTTTTTACTGTTATGCCATACTGAAGATATATTTAGTGAAGAAGAACTCAATTGGGGACGCTTATAATTTATTTATTTAGCAGGTAGATAAACCTGCCATTTCAAGAAACGTTACAACATGTAATTTACTCATTGCTGTGCAATCGGTAATTGTGTGGTATTTACTAATACTGGGGTAAATAGATAATACAGAGTCTCCACACAAAAGAAGTAATTTGTTCAAACTAAGCATGTCAAACACTTCGTGTTTATCAGGTAAACTTCTAATGGAAGTTGTACAGGACAGACCACCGTCGAACGTAAGCTGAAGAAATATTCCTTATAAGCAGCACAACTTCCATTGGAAGTTTACCTGATGGTGAACACTGAGTATTTGAAACGCGTAGTTTGAATACAAAACTTCTTTTGTGTGGAGGCTTTGTATTTATTATCCATTTACAAACTCATAAAAACATGTTTTCATTACCATGTAGTTACTTTAACTTGTCCATAGAAACAGGAAAATTTTTTCAATTAATATTTTTTCCGTTAAATAACTATCGCTGTTAATTGTATGAGGAGCTTGCAGAAAATTGAGGGTTAGAAATTATTCAACAGCTAGTCTCCGGGGATAGCAGCTATTGCAAGTAAATGTATAGTTAAAGCAGAGCCATTTTAAGTTATAACGCACTTTGAAGGAGTTGATTTCTTCGTGACCCAGATCTAGGTTCATTTCAAGTCACGTCACTTGGGCTTATCATGTTGAGTGATCGACCCGCTGCGAGTTGACTGCACTTATAGTACGTCTGCATGTCAACAGCACGCCATTTTTTCTCTTTTTCCAATCATCTTAACAATAAACTACTACAATAGAATGACTTCAGTGGCCAAAATTAACTCTGATTCACAAAGCACTGATTCTAAATTCCCTAAATAATCCCTAAATTATTTGAAACTTATTAAAGTAAACTATTCCTATTTTTGGTATGCAGGTTTAAACAAACACAGAGGTTAGGAAAGTAGAGAAAAAAGAACAGGCTAAATAATGTTGACTAACCACTGCACAATATATAAATATACTATGGATAATACATATAGTTGTACTATTTATCATGGGAATTATCTGAGAGACAGCAAGGAGTATAAAAGTTTGACTATTGATATCTTTCCATAACAGTGTTTACATAAGTCCTATATTAATAGTAACAGATATAATATACCAAAACAACGACCAGAAGTATACTGCTGTCGGATATTTTCTGAATAATTGTTTGGAGATCAAAATTTAGCAACAATAATTATTGCCTTACAAATTCAAAAAAAACCCTGATAATCAAAGTTTTCCTTTTTATCCCTTCAATGTATGGTATGATTCGTGTGCTTCTCAGATGATGCTTATTTTAATAAAAAAATTGTGATACCTATCTAGATCATTATTGGTTTTGTATATAGAAACATAATTGATTTTGAAAATTAAGTTCAACATTAATAGTGTTAATGAGATCCTGTTAGATTTGTTTAATCAATGTGTACCGTTAAGAAAAACTGAATCCTTTAGAATCTATTCAATGAAAGCCCTTAATCTGTTTTGAAAGATGAATAGATTTTGAAAGCAGTTGATTGGATAAAGATATATTAAAGACAAAGAAGTTTAATTTGGCTGCAGTGTTATAAGTAGTCCTTGTTCTGACAACGGTAATTTTATTAGAAAATACTAAATCCATTGGTTGAGACCAGTAAATCAGAATAATTAAATTCTTTTATATTGGAAAATAATTTCTGTTTGCTAAGAGAAACTTAGTTTCTTTTTAATTCATTTTTACTGAATCTGTTACTGATTCAGAAGAAATTTTGAATATCAAAGGAGGTATATCCTCTCGTGAAGATGTAACATCAAATTAAAACTTTGTTAAGTGAGAATAAAAATATGCGTCCATCTCTTAAAGTATTACTATAAATACTTTTTTATTTTACCAAATACTTGATATTTTTTTAATGCGCAAATAAAATAAAATAAAAAAGGTTTATTTTCAAAAACGAGAGTCTGACTATATATATTTTTAAAATAACAGTATTAGTCACAAAGTTATGGGTGAAATGTGTTTTTTCTTCTCGTAAATTATAAATCTCTTGTCTGGATGCAGAACTTGTCCATTATTCAAAGCAGCTATATTTCCGTCATGGTAGTTTATTTGTTTCCGGTTTTTACTGTTTTATTTAAAAAATGTATTCCCATTTTTCAATGCGACAGTTTTTTTTAACTTAAAATATATCATATAGTTTTAAAATCTGTTTTAAAAGAACAGTTTTAAAGATTACAATTCACATCAATACCAGGGATAAACAAATACGAGATGCATTTAGAATTAAGTCTTCGTGGTCACTTGTGGTAAGTTATTACAAGTAATGCAAGGATAAAAGTTTCCTAAATGACGTTAAACTATATGAAGCTTTTGCTCTATAATGAAATAAACTGAATAATGCAGCTTATTTTAGCATGATCTCTAGGTGCTCAAAGTGGACATAGTGCCACCATCATCTGACGGTTACATGAGCAGACTGTAACACTCAAGAATGGAAAACAGACAGTAGTGTTTAGTAGTAACCTTTCAACATTAAAATTATTACTAGTTTTAAAATATTCTCAACAAAGTTAGTGTAGCTTGGTTGCAGAATAGTTGCGCGCTCATCTGGTAGAATAACTCGCAATGCTTCAATTCCTCTAACTCTTCCATGTTTATGCGGACCCTATTTTGGTCAAGGTTAGATGGTCAATAGAGTCAGGTTGATGGGTTAATGTATCTATATAAATAAAAGAAAGGTTTTTTTTTCTGCACATTGCTTATATCTGACTCATTTCAAGTTATCCTTACATTTTATACCTTAGAGAAACCGAATCACCCTTAGAAAAATTTCTGTTAGTTTGTTTGTCTAAAAGTTTTGTCACAAGCAAACTCAGTTACCATAAGTAATAGCAAGCTGAAACTTTGTGAATGTCTAACTTAAAAGATAAGATTTGAATGGATTGGAAATTCAAAGTATATCGTAGTTACGGTTCTTTAAGCATGTTTAGTCTAGCTAAACAGGTATATAGTTAAAAATATACAAGAAGTTTTACTGTAGGAAGTAAGTGTTGTTAGTTGACTTTAATTTCGTTTGCGATAATCATTATTTGATCGCTTTAAAAAGGTGAGTCCTACCTATATGCGACCAAATAAGAAGTGTTCCTACATTAAAAACAAATTTGAGCTCAGTATCTAAAGCAACAAAACGTAAAAGAAACTCAAGTTGTAATGGCAGTTATGGACTGTACTAATAATGATATTTTCTATTATTTTATAATTTCTAATAATATTTTAGAATACCACGTATCATCTCTGAATTTTTGTAAAATACACGTCAAAGACAAAGAAAGGAAATAGATAAGGATGTGAGTGATAGAGTGTGCCGCTTGTGGAGAACCTTGCTCGCATTCCTCCAGTGTTACGTGCGGACTGCGCTCACCCTGTGGTTACCATTGCAATAACCCACTATATAATGCATCCCCCTGCGAGCTGACTCCGTGCTGTTTTCTTAATAACAGTATTCCACCTACACTAAAGTAATTACTTTATTATTTATACTGTAATTGTTTTGTGCAAGGCTAAAAGAAATCTATAAATGAACAGGTGCCCCAATGTAATTTAAATTCTGTATGAATACAATATTTTAATCTAAAAACTTTATTATAATTTATCGATTACATTTTTAGTTTAATATTATAAAGCATTTTTCTAATATGTAATAATCCAATCTATTTATTTTAAATTTTTTTTTATGCTAAGAGTTAACATATGTTACCTTGTGTATACCGTTAATCAAAGACAAAGATGTCAACCAAATAATACTATTAAGGAAGTTTTTAAACCATATTATTTGAAAATTACCTTTTGAAACAACTGTTTAAAACAAATAAATTTAATTTCTTATGTAAAAGTTAACTATTGGTCATTTCATTCCTTTAAATGCTTAAATTCAAGCAGACGGCAATTGCAGATTACAATTAAGTTCAAGATTACAAATAGGATTTCCTTCACTTGCAATGCTTAATTGGATAGCTGACTTTTTATTTCTTACAAATTGGAGTCCTTTTTTCTACTCTCCCTAACGGCGTTTATCTCGTTTCTACAGATCAATAGTGATCAACATTATTGTATCTTGCCGTGTCAGAAAGCAATAATGCCAAAAATATCTACTCTACTCAGATATGAGATTTAAAACTACTTTGTCACACCTACACCACAGTTCTTGTTTTTTTTACTTTAGTAATCAGTTGTTAAGGGTATTAGTTTAGTTCGAAGTCTAGTTGTATCGTTAAACAAAATGAATTATTTTTTTTTAATTAAGTTCTCCACTAGAGTAACTTTCCTTGATTTTTTTAAAACTATATTCAGCGATATAGCGAAGGATAGGTTTATATAATGTACTGTAAAAACTGAAGACTATTTTTAATTAGTGTTTGACCCGTCATCCAGTGTATCGATTTTACATGCAGTGACCCATTGAGCAACATTTCAGCCAATAATATGAATTTTGGTCAGTCGTAATTACACCTGAATTACATTTTTGTTTTATTTTTAGCAAATTATAATGAGCATTAAAGAAGGACTGATTTGCATGCTGAGGTCTGCTTTTAGGTAATGTTCGTTTTCTGGAAGTGTCTGCCCGGGTGGTTAGGTATTGAATATGTTTATCCACTCAATATACTGATTCTTATGGGATTACGATAATTATACTGTTCCTCATCTTGAAGAACAAGAGTGATCTTTTTATCACGAGAATCATTTTTAAGTAACTACCAAAGGACTTGGTCTGGGTTAAAATTGCTTCTTCTTGCAGGGTGTTAACCTTGACCATAATGAATTGCTTCTATTTTTTGTCTATGAATTATTTGCATACGCGGTAAGTGAAAGTAGATAAACTAAACTCGTAGAATTCAGACATATGGATCATATGTAAACTCAGTATCAATATTGAAAATATAGTTAGATCAATCCTTTTCGTTATAAAAAACAAAACACTAGAGTTCACGGTACGGTTTTGATTATCCACACTTAGGCTGTCACTCTTACTTCCATATTTTAAAAAAATTAATGACAACACTGATATATATTATAGGTTAGGTTAAATAGCAGTGGTAGATCCACAAGAGAACAGAACATAGGCCAAACAATGGCTCTTTTTGATATTACACAATCAGAATTCTACAGTGGGAGTCCTATATTTTGCCTAACTCAAGTGAATTTGGAGTAGGGATCTTTAACGAGTAGCTGACATCGTACAGGCTCGGGACCGATAGGCGCTTTGAGGGATGACGTACTCATATTTATTTACCTTCCGCGTGAATAAATCGATAGCTATAATGAGTATTGGCTTCGGACCTACCAGCCCAGAAGCGAGCTTGTTGCTACTGGGCTAACCTGGCCCCTGATATTTATCGTAACATCAACAATGGAGGACATATAGTCCAGCTATTGTGGTTTAGCTAGTAATGAGTAGAAATATACTGACAAATAATTTGATCTGTCTTGATTCACGACATGAATAAAGCACAACAGTGGTGCCCTTAAGCCAAATCTGAAGGAGGAAAAGGCAACTGCTCCACCGATATGCCCAAGGTGAACCTCGTGAATGCAGCCATCCACGACAGACACCACACAAAGTTTCAAAAGACAAAAACCGAGTAGATGTTTGGTCTTCTTCTCCACGAAGTTCACCACTATCTGTCTTTATGTTGTGTTATTTCTGCTACCTCTAAAAACGTTTATCCTCCTGAATATATATTAGAGGAACCTGAGGAAAGGAAATAATTTGACTTACCTGAGGCTCTAGTCATGTTAAAGTGGAAATAGACCCATCATCTGAAGGTAGTAGTTTCAATTGTTGAGGAGTCTTGAATATCTCCACATTAAAAACTCTAAATAACTAGCAACAATAATAACACTAAATACCTCTAGTCAATTCATCTTGGGAAGAACGGGTTTTATAATTTTTGCATATCCGGGGACAAAGTAGCCATTTTAATTCCTCAGCACTGTTTGCACTAAATGCAGAAAGTGATGAATTATTACGCAGATAATATCCGTACATTCCATATATCTGCTATGATATACTCGTACGCAGTACGCCATAAATACGTAGGAAATTATAATTACATAATTTTACAAATCTCACTTACTATTATTTGATAGGTGAATGAAAATAAAAATTTTTTAAATAATATTTTGTTTACCCTGAATCATAACTTTACATCAATGAAGTCTGACCCAATGATGGCTTATGGTTATGGTGATAGAATCATTTGATTAATTTTTGCAGTTAAATCACTAATACAGAAAGCTATCTTAATATATTACAATAATAAATTTTAAAAATTTTTGTGACAACTCAGTTTACCTGGGTGGATAATTTAAAATTGTAGTCGCCTCAGAAATGCAAGTCCACGACGCATTTTTAGCATTCAGGGTTTCTTGATTTTATAACGGATTACTTGATTTTAAAACTGCTGAATTTGCATAGAGTGGGACATGAGGAGTTTTATAAACACTTGTTAGCATTAATTAAATATTCGAGTTAAGAATTGTAATTTGGATAGAATTATGTTTGAATGGGGAATCAGTTCTCTGACGCCCAACACTGGGCTTGCATTCTTAATAAGGTATTTAACTTAGTAATACTATAAATCTTAGAAAAAAATTTACTTATTTAAATTATTGCTGAATTAATTTCAAAGAAATAACTTTAACAAATTTTTCTTGTTGGATTTTGATAAAAAATGGTGTCTAACTTAATGTAAACTATTACAAGATTTAGTGCACTTATTCAAAGTTCAGTTTCGCATTAGGATTATATATATATCTTACTAGTGACCAAAATTCTTGCAACATTTCCATTAGGAACTAATGGTGTTCCTAATTTTCTGAATCCATATAATTCATCATAATACTCATTTTATTTGGAGCAGTTTTGTCATAAAACAATACATCTCATTTTCCTATAAGTGGATATTTTTTGCGCTTAACTTCTTTGTAATTTGCCAATCAGTGTTGATAGAATCATACTCATAATATTTTAGATTTAGTCGTGTAAACCTTTTAAATTTTTACCCAAAACTAATGTGAATGTTTATTGAAAAACGTTTAAGTATGTTTCAGTCTTAGGTAATATTTGAGCCAAAATAAATGCAAAATTTCAATTTTCTAGAGATAGCCATTTAAGAACAAAAAATGATGAACAATAATGTAGATTATTGTAGATTATAATTCAACAGTGACCAAAAACTATAAAAATCAACTATTTATACTAGAAGATCTATGTTTGAAAAATCATTCAACATTAACAATTAAATGTAATCTACAGAGTATATTTAATAATGGTATTATGAATATAACTGATTTTGGCTGAAACAAGATACTGTCTGCCCTATACTTCATGACATTCCTTTGACCAGCATTCTGAGAATTTATCCTGGAATACACAGCCATACCTACCATCTTCCCTCAGCGCCAAAACTCCCTAATTTATTTCAACAGTGAACATGTTAGCAACTCTCTCTCGCAATATTGTACATATCCAACGGCTATTTCATTCTGGCAAACCTTCCTTAATAGCTGATCAGAATGTAAAAAGAAGAAAGGATTGAAGAAGAAAAACTGACAGTTTTTTCTTTAAACCAAATATCACAATCGGACATTCTCGTTCATTATTCAAACTCAACCCAAATTCCTTCGTCCACTATTGGAAAAGCCGACATTCTGTATGTATTAATGTCACGTTGTACTCAACTGCTTTGATTCACCGCATTTACCTGTCTTGTTCACACTCGAAAATTTTAAAAATAGTTATAGGTGAATTAATCTCTAAAAAAAACTGATTCACTATTATTTCAAAATATTGTATCCTAGAACTGTTGTTTCCACAAACCGTTGCCACTTCTACCAAAATAGTCTAATATGGGTAACAAACTAGAACAAATTAAACTAGTACTGGGAAAATCTGCTGAATATAAAAAAGAGAGAGAGGAAAGGAGATAGATAGAGATAGAGAGAGAAAGAACAAGAATTGAGTATATTATATAAGAATATTTTAATCTAAATTATGTGTAACTAATAACTAACCACCTAAAAAAAAAATCCCTAAACATAGTAACAATGTATCTCCACGATTCTACAATCACCACATTCTTTATTTGTTCTTAGAATAATGGAAAATGTTAAACTGAGCAAGTTGTAGCAAGTTGCTATACACTTTACTTGATATTCTAACCTAATGCGATATGAACAGAGAATTTAGCAGCATAACAGTTAATTTAATAGACCTAAGTCAGTGACCTGCAGCAGCTAGTGCACGGAAAGATTCGTTTTTGATGGTTGATGGTCAGCAAAATATGTTGATAATGGTCACGAAAGTTGATTTAACAAAACTTAATTTAATTAGCGCTTAGCTGTATGGTTTTTAAACATACCAAATAAGATCTTTAAATTAGAAAGTGCTACTGAAACTCTTATTTCATAAATTGAAAAGCTTTGTGTAGCTTATTTGGTCTGGGCTAAGCAAGGAAGAATAAAGTACAATATGGTTTAACTGATGACAGTCGTGAAATATCAGATATTATTTAACATCTGTTGGAATTGTATCTTATCTACTCGTACTAATTATATTATTACCATTTATAAAAATCATTATATTTCTAATATACAAGACTTAATACCATATATATGGAAAGCATTACTTATGTTACTGTATTACAATAATTAGAAGTTATTACAATTTTGATTTATTAATACATTATAAAGAAAACGAACAATCAGACTATATAGGGCATTCATAATTGTTGGGACGAATAAATTTCTAGGATATTGCATATCACGACCGTAATCAACACAATATTAATGATTTTTTTTTTGTTTATACACCCATGCAAAATGTCCACTATAATATTATTTATAATAAAATCGCGTGTTGACAGTAAATGAATCAAACTACCCATGCACGCTCATCAATATGTAGAATCAATAATAAATAAGGCTGTCGTCAGGACTTTGGGAAAACCTTTACAGAAGGGTCACGACGTCACTAGCATGTCATCCTGTGCAGGGGAATCATTTAACCTATGCTTAAAATAAATCAATCTCTAAATAAAAGCCGTTTATTCTGCTAATGGCATTTACCTCAAGCCATAAATAATAAATTTCTTATGGAATCTTCTCGGTTTTTTGAAGAACTATTCAAAATATGTTGTACTTTGTTTTATTAAAATAGTTTGTTTGGAAACATCTTTTATAAAAAGAGGTTATACAGCTCAATGAAAAAGCCGAAACTTAATGTTTTAATTAGCCCTTGTTAATTATAAATAAGTAATAAGAAAGCTATAAAAGAAAATATAATCTCACTGATTCGTTATGTAGGACACATCCTCGCAAGTAAACTTCCCCTCGCTGCTACACTAAATCTATGTTGTAGCAAGGCATTCATTGCATATTTTTAATTAGCATGTTTGTACCTTTAGAGTAGAGAGCAAATAGGTGAACATTAACAATTCTTCTAACTTTTCGTCTAATTATCATGCCCGGATGGGAATTCCTTTTTAACAATAAAAATTTCTCTTTGGTTGGTCATGAGCAAAATAATTTTGAGGAGCGTCGAAATTTACCCTGATTACCCTAGAAATGTATATACTTTCTAGTAAAACTGATGATTTCTTAGGAATGAAACACGTTAAAAAATATTCTAGTACAGCCATTGAATAATCTATCTATGTTGAGAATCTTCTGAATTTATTTCAGTCTTTTGAAAGCATACTTTAAATTGTTTGTCTGTTTAAGAAAACGAAGGATATGTTTACGCTAGCATAATGTTTTATAATTAGACCTTAGGTTAGGTTGCAGTGGCAGTCCAACAAGGGAACACACGTAGGCCAAGCATTGGACCTTTGTGATACCACACAATGAAGATTGATTCTGCAGTGGAAGTCCTAAATTTTGCCTAACTCAAATGTATTTAGAGTAGGGATCTTTAACGAGTACCTGACATCGTACAGGCTCGGGACCGACGGTTTAACGTCCTTCTCCGAGGAACGACGTGCTCAGATTTATTCACCTCCCGCGTGAATAAATCGAGGGCCAGGTGAGGATTGAACCCCGGTCCTATCAGTTCAGAGGTGAGCACATAATTAGGCCTTAATTGTTGAACTGTCTCAATTACGTAATGGCCAAAACCAAAATAGCCCTTGTTCCTCCCGCTAAGACCAAAAATCCTCACGCATTCAAGCTGTATTGTAATGCTTCTTCAGTATTCAACATGGCGACTTTCGAATCTGGTAGATATTTTATGCTTTGGTCTAACAATTTAAAGATTCCTTTAGCATCTAGCATAGAAGTTGTTTTCTGCTACTCACATCATAAGGAGTTCGGTCAAGAGAGATGCTTGTTTTCATATATTCTAGCTAAAAATAAATTGCTGTGTTTTAACTTAATACCTTGATTTCAGAAAATTAATTTAAATTTTTCTTAAATTCTTGAATTATGCAATCTTTGGCTAATGATACATAAGGTTGTCCACGCACACACACACCCACCATGAACCCCCTTTTCTTATCAAAGTGGGCACAAGGTTTTCTGCTCTAGATTCCATCGCTTCTTCAGAAATAAAACTCCAAGAATTAATTAACGCATATGGTATACTCTTTTCAAGACTGATGACGTCCATAAAAACATTTAAGTAATAACTAAATTTTTTAGCTTGCTTTTCCATTCAGATTTATGAGACGTCGTTCTATAAAAGCAGATCTACTCAATTTTCGGTTCACATAAGCTGAAGAAATATCTAGCTAATAGACCTGACAATTCTGTTCAGCAGAAAATGCTAAAAACGCTCTAATGGACTTAGATTTTCTTGCAGTATGATAGTATTTTTCTGATCGATTCCTTCTATTGAGTCATTGGTTCAATGGCTTAAGCAACTAATCTGTCAATGCATCTTCCCACTTCTCTATCAATATTCATTTTTTTTCGAACACACATTAGTACTTTACCACACCCTTCCATTTTAATATGCCTACGAATACTAACAAGTTTTATTTCTTTTAAAGTTTTCCGAATCCCTTTTCATGCTTACCTTCTATTCTTCAGTATTTCGACTATTTAATATCCTTTTAAAAGTATGTTTAATATCATTTTAAACAGATCCTTTAATATCTAGTATCAGCTTAACACCTATACTAAAAGGAAACCTATTTTTTCCGAGTTTAAGAATTTTTCATAGACCTTTTGTCTGTTTAGAGCATGATAATTCTTCTTTTACCTTAGTATTCTATCTTTGTGTTTAGTACTTTCAAATCTTCAATTTAGAATTGACTCAAAGGTCTTTTGAATGTTTTTGTATCCTTTAATTTTTTTCACTAATTAGTTGTTTTAAGTAATGGCTTTTGTATTATATTTGAAAATTATTTGTCAGCTTTTTCTCTTGAAACAATTCATCACTATGTTAAAATCACTGTGCTACTTTCTCTGATACATACTACCCGTTTTGACTTTATATGTGTTCCTAAGCTTCTCAGCCATATAACCACCAAAATCAAATCAGGCTGACTAGTTTAACGTGCTGCCCTTTAGCCCCTGCACCTCTAAAATTCCTGAGGTGACCACGCGGAGGCGGGCCCGCACGATACTGCGTCGCATATCAAGACTTACGTCACGCATCAGTACCAGGTCAGCGTTCTCAAATCGGGTATCAAAAAGACATACAGCCTGATACATTGACTTATTACCTTACCAGCAGGAGGGTGGATCTCTATGGCACCGGTCGCCCATAGGCCTGATACATACTACCATATTCGATATATTTATTTTCATCATACCTGAATGATTGGATATCAAATTTTTGGATTTGAGATATCATTACAGTAAATGAATCTTCTATTGCCCATGTTCTTAAATGAGGCGTCTTACTCATTCAAAGTTTATAAAGATTATATTTGGAAATGTTTCTCAAATTTGTTTTCAATTACTAATTAATTCAGCTCAGAATGTTACTAAAAAGTTACTTTTGTATTTAAATATTTCCAAATTCTGACCATCTTTATTAAAGGTTTATTTTCTTGTTCTTAAAACTAAAACAATTCTGCTAGATAGTGTAGGATGCTGCTAGTTTTTGAATAGTTGTAATTCTTTTAAAAATTCTTTCAGCTCATTTGTTTTTACGTTCTTCTCCATTATAACACAGAATCTATTTGATGGTATAACCTAATTTTACAGCACCTGCAAACCTATCTTTAGTACCCGGGGAAAATACATAGTTACGATTTATCAATGTTAACATTTTTTGTGCATGCTACTGTAAATAATCAATGAATTCTGTCAATTGAATTCATAAACCCACAGAAGCATTTTATCTAATTCATTAACTTTTCTTGACCTTAGCGTGAGCTGAAGTTGTGGCAGGTTTGCCTGTTATTTTTTGCCTTACTCCCTCTTATTTAAACAAAAACATAAAATCCTATCAATTTAACAACGTACATTTCCTCAAAATTCATCTACCATCAACAAAATTTCCAGTTCCTTAGCTGCCTCCCTTTACGCATTAGAATATTTCTCTCTTTCTCTGAGTGTTTTAATGTAACCGTACCTCTTGTAATCATTCCCCAAGACCAATAATATCACATTAACCCTCAATATATAGAAAGTTCAGAGAGTGGCTTACCCTAACTTCTGATTCGTAAAGTATCATACTTTTAAAAGTTTTACATACATCTAATAAGCTTCAAATTCGGACAGAACTCCCACTTATATCTTTAGTATTAACAAACCACTACAATTACCAATTTTTTTTTCAACTTTATCGTTCTCTTCCAGATCCAATGTTTTCATTAAGCATCACTGCAAATTCTTTAAAAAAATATCCTAATTTTTCTAAACTATTTTTCTCATAGAACCATTAATAAAATGGTGACAAACCTAATTTTGTTGACACTAAGCGATGTAGATGTAACTGTTAACCCACTGTAGACGGTCAATGCACCTGCCGTATGAGAAACCCCAAAAACGTTTTTAAATTCGTTAATTCTTGCAGTTCCAGAAGCTGTAATTGCATCGTATGAAGTCACTAAGTCTCAATGTATTTATGATTGAAGTCTTTGTATGGATAACTACGTTGACAACAACTTGTTTCTATTTAATAACGGCTATTTCAACTCTCTTATCAGAATTCAACTTCAAAAACTTCTAAGGAATCTTTTTTTATTACTGGATTCCTGAACTAACCTTTGGTCTTAATTTGTTTTCATAATATTATTATTTATTAAATTTATTTTCCCATTTTGGTCAAAATATTATTCCAAATAGAGTTATTTCTGAAAAGCTAGTTGATAACTGTTCATAAATATTCACTGTGTTCAACGGGACCTATATATATATAAAGTTTATAAAGACGAAACTGTACTTGTAGGTACCTCTGATAAGCTCAAGTAAGACAAAACTTAGTTCTCCAGATGTAAAAACCAATCCGGTTCCTTGGCTATGACGGGAGTGGATAGGAAAAATTAGTAAACAACAAACTATGAGAAAAAATGAAGAAAGTATAAAAAGCCTTATTAAAAGTACTAAATAAATAATCATTAAGGATTGAGGTAATGAACAGGAGCAGATCTGTCTCCCAGGAGACAACTAAGAGTTCATTTTGAAGCTCTCGAAGTGACATTAGCACTAGTACCATTAATCTGCCTCAGAACCTGCACACGGAAACAGTAATTGAAACTGAGTCTTTGAAAACTGGCATGAGTTTAAAGGGGAAGGTCACTGTCCTTGCCATCGGAAGAACTGTGATTATATGTTTCGTAAATATATTTATTATAAAATTACATATATAAGTTCAGAAATAATCATGAGAAATAAACAATCAAAAAATACATACTCAAACTGTATAATTTTTGCCTCAAATGTAATAAAAAAAAAAAAAAAAATATCGAGAGAATTCAAGTTGAAACTTGTGACAGAGAGAGAAACGCTGTTGTTAGTGATATTTGGAAATAGAAAGTCATATTGTGTTTGAAAGTTTAATCTGAACCTAAAAAACTAATTCTTCATTAATATTGTTTTATTCTATTGTACTGTACGGTTGATACTTTTATCAAGTTTTAGTATTATTCATATTTTCTTGCAATTATAGGTTTCTATTAATATATAAGAAGAATCTATTAAATAAAGGTGATAGATTTACGATATAGATATAGTAGTATGATAAAGTTTTAAATAAAATAAAGCTCCGTCCGTTTGATTTTATCCAGACTTTATATTTCTTATTTTATTAAAAGACTAAATACTAAATGCTTACCAATGCAGAAAATAAAGACGGTATGAAAATATTGAATGCACGCTATCTGCCAGGTGATGTGAATTTCCCAGAAAAGGAAAATACCCTCCTTTATGTTAAGAAAATATGAAAAAGCAATTCTGATGTTAATATTATCTGCTCTGTTAAATTAAATGGATGAAGACTTTAAAATGTTTTATAAGTATACCGATACTTCATGTGTGTTCAGTTTATCTTTTGTTGAATTCATATCGTGCTTCTCATTATTCGTATGTAAGGAAAGTGAGAGATGTCTTTTCAATATTGGGCATTTATATATTCCCGAATTTCCAGTCATTTTTTTTATGACGGATACAAGTCAATACCTATTTGAGATACATGTATTGTCTTATTTCTTTATAAAAGTAATATACAAAGGCTGTAGAGGGTAAAAGTGAAGTAATATCTTATGAAGCAAAGATAATCTCAGCAAATATTATCTTATTTCAATGCTTTAAATTAACAGATAGAACAATATTAACTTCAGATATGTATTATTAAAGTTTGATTCAGTATATTCCGGGGGTTTTTCATCTGCTCCAAAATAGCCTTTCGATTTTTTTCAATTCCTTTTATTGCTATTTGGTGTTGAATCTCTTTTTGCCTTTATCTTCTTTTCAAATAACATTTTTTACTCTGCTTCCTCAACCTCAAAGCACACTTTCATTTCTTCTCAATCGATCGATTGAAGTTGTGAATCAGAGGAAGACCGTCACTTCTGAAATATCTTAATAATTCCTTGATTTATTATTTGTTAAACAGTTATAAAGCGTTGTTTGCTATTAAATAACCAGTCTTCATACCTTAATAACGATATGTAAAACCTGTTCTTACTGAACCAAAAACCAGGTATCACATAATTTATTCCAATCAATTGAGTATTCATCTCATACTCCTGATATCAAAAACAAATCAAAGACTTTTTAAAACGCACGCAGTATCCATAACACGTATCAAATGCTCCAAGTGCTCTTACTCCAAATATTTTTACTAACCTAAATTCTAATTAAATGTGTTTTTGTCCTCAATGGATTTTGTACCAGTAAATGTTTTGTATAGGTATATATTTGTGCATGTATGTATTTGTGTATATATAATAATAAATGTGCATAATCATATAATTAATCATATTTACTCTGGAATTTTTTTATGGATTATTTTTTAAGTGCCATATAATCAATGTACTTGAAGTTTTATTTCCCATATTATGTCCAACTAATTTAATTTCTATTTTTATTACGATCTCTAGACACTGAGTCAATTCTATATATATATATATAATTAATAAATCATAATTAAATATATAATAAATAAATAAATAATTTAATAATAATATTTATATAATATTAATATTAATAATAATAATAATTAATGAACCAAAATAATAATAATATTTATATATATATAATAATATTTATATATATAATAATAATAATAATAATATATATATACACGTATATATATATTTAAAATCTATAATATCATGACACTTAGTTTACCATGAAACTAATCAAATGGCTTGTTAGTGTCCATTTAAAATTATATGGTCATTGAGTAGATTGATCAATAAGCTCGACTGCAGCGTTTTAAACATTAGCCAATGTTCACTTTGTAAAGGCACATGATGTTGATCAAAGAATTAATACTTTCGAAAAGTAGAAACCACGTTTGAGAATCATAAAGTAGGGAATTTTTAATTATATATATACTTTTAACCTAAAACTCTCAGACTTTTTATCAAATACGAATACTCTATGTCCTAATGTTATGTTTAAGTAATTTTGACTTATAATCGTAATAATAATCCATTGATGTCGGGTTGACAGTTTGAAAGATGCCGGTGCTTGCCAAATACGAAAGGGCAATTTAAAGCAATATTCAATATGAAGACAAGTGGAGTGTCGTTTAGGGGATTTCTGATTTATTAGACGGAAGTAATCTAGCGTTCACGTCAAGTGCCAGCACTCCACACACACAACATCTCAGTCAATTAACTAGAAAGTATAACCACCTGCCAATTCAACTAGTGAAAATTAGTTACGTTAGTTTTACTGTAATAAATGAAATAAAAGTTCAAAACTCTGATTTTCAAAACTATCTGAAATAAACAAAAGGGTAAAATACAAATTTCAATGGTTTTAGCATTTCTGCTAAAAATGTTTCAATTTCTCAATTGTAAGCTGATAGAATTGTAAACCAGTTAATTATAAATACGTTGAAAGTATATTTCTAATTTAATATTTAAATAGATATGATCAGGTAATAAAACCGTATTTAAGTAAGGTTAAATTATTTTTTTTAACATTCTAACTACCGTGTTTCATCTGACGTACATTATCAGTTTTTGTTCAACCTTTAACTTTTGGGTATATTAACAAAAACGGTTATTTGGTTTATATTTCTGTTGATTAATTAACTAGTTTTGACTTATTCAGAATATGGTCATAATAATTCCAATCAATTTCATAATCTGCTCTAATATTTTCTGTAGAATCCAAGCGCATGCAAACAGCTTCAATTCGGTTCAGTTCAAACGTATTATAGAGAAAAAAGTTTTATATTGATTTGAATTTTCAAAATTAAAACGTTATATGGATTATTAAAGTTAATAATTTATAAAATAATTATTGAACCAAAAGTAAGAATAATAAAAAAAAATTGAACTTAAAAAACATGTTTACTAATATATTATTAAAAAAAAAGCATGTTAAAAATTTGAGGATTATAATGCGTCGAAAAAATCATGTCCCAATAGCTTGGGTGGGTAGTTAATTGGTAATTTGAATAACGAAGTTCCACATTTTATTAATAGAAAAATATTACAGGGTATTTTACTGGAATGTTTTTAGGACAGTTTTCATTTCATTTTCTGTAGTAGGAAGAGTTCAGCTGGCTGGTCACCTTGCCGTGAGGTGGCTTAATAACATTCTTTATCAATTTTATTTAAACTGGTTACTTATCACTTCACCTAGGGGGTCAGGCTAGCTCAGTGGTTACGTGCTCGCCTCTGATCTGACAGGACCGGGGTTCGATCCCCACCTAGCCCTCGATTTATTCACACGGGAGGTGAATAAATCTGAGCACGTCGTCCCTCGGAGAAGTACGTTAAACTATCGGTCCCGAGCCTGTACGATGTCAGGTACTCGTTAAAGATCCCTACTCTAAATACACTTGAGTTAGGCAAAATTTAGGACTCCCACTGTAGAATCAATCTTCATTGTGTGGTATCACAAGGGGCCAATGCTCGGCCTAAGTGTGTTCCCTTGTGGAACTGCCACTGCAACCTAACCTAACCTATCACTTCACTTGCACTCTCACTTCTTCTCCGTGCCACAAGACTGTAATTTTAATTTTAGTGCGAGATTATAAGAAATTCTTAATTGAATTCTTCAAATATTATATCTGAATTCAGAACATTTGGTTGATGTAAATTGCTAAATAACTCTGCTTTTTCAGGATGAGGGATGGAAGTTGAACCGGACCAACTACTACCAGGAAGGATGGCTGGCAACAGGCAACATAAGAGGTACTGTAGGTGTCACCTTCACCACGTCCCACTGCAACCGCTCTCTCGAGACTCCCTCCAGAACCAATTACAACTTGAGGGGCCACAAGTCAGAGGTGAGCTTTGCACAAGTTGCTACAGTGAAAATAACGCTCTATAGTAAAGTCCTTAGGTGATTTTTAGAGATGTATTACGCAGTATTCACCATGAAAACGGAAAGACTATCAAAACTGGACACAATACGAGATCAAAATCGAAGAAGAGTAACATACAGAGTAAAGAAACACTTATAAACTCAATATACTTATTCATATATAGTGAAACTTTGCTGCTAAATCTAAATAATTCAGGGTATTCAGATAAATATATTTAAATTTTGTTTCCCTTATTTAAAGCAAAATACATTTAGAAATTTTACAAGTAATAATGCCTTGCAAGTATTTATCTAATACAAATATATCAACATATTGCGATGTTCTTGTAATTGATAGGAATATTAAATTATTAATAAGTAAAGAACAGAAGCCGTATTTGCATTGGTAATTCCAGTTGAATAGAAGAACTTCGCAATTTGATTTACAGTGGCCACGATTCTTTAATTTCAACAACCAAGATTGAATTCGAATTCACTTACCAACAAAATATTGAGGTTTTTCTAGAGAAATGCTATGTAATTGAGGAAATTTGAAACTTTTCAAAAAAAATATAATAGAATATTACTGAAATATAATGCACAATGTAAATTCGAAAAGAAAAAAAAATATCTCAATGAAGTAATATCGGAACGTTTTCAAGGAAATAATTGTGATAATAGAATAGGAAATTAGAAACGAAGATGAGTTTTAAAGTTTCTCATTTCCGATAGAGCTAAAAAATCAAGGTTTTCTTAAAAACTTTTTCACAATCGATGATTTGTTTTTAATGTATTTACAGATTGGCTAAAGAGAAATGTATAAAAAATATTTAAACAAAGATAACGAGTTCTGTTGGTTTGTAAACATGTGAGATAAGATTTAGATTTCATCAACATTTCTTTACGGAACTGTTAGCAATTGCATATCAGTGAGAATTGTAGCTGTTAACGATTTACAGCTGTAATCTGATAGATTTACTCTATATTGCTGACATGATTTGAAGGTTTTCTGATGATATCTGTGAGTGAGTGGGAATGCTCCACACGTTGTGGCACAGTACAGACCGAAACACCGTTTTATGAGTCAACCTCATATTTTGCACGAAAATGGGCCAACATAGTGTCGATGTTGGAAATATTCTTTTCTCCTTAACTCATAATTCTAAAATATTTATTATTTAAATTTTAATTTATAAAATTTATTTTATTAGGGTGGAAAAAACATTTTATCAGAGGAAATTTTTGCACAATTTTTGATTGTAGAGATCTTACAGACTGAATAGAACCAAAAAGTACTTAAAGGTTAAAACAAAACTAACACAACGGTGAGAATTGACAAAACATACCTGGGTAGGGGTTCTTATATCATTCCTTCTCAGAGTGTGCTTTGGTAATAAATCGAGAGTTGTTCCAATCGGATGTTCCAAAATAGATACAGAAATAAACTTAGAAGTTCTGTTTGTGCGACATTCTGTAACTGTAAATCATTTTTCTAAACCATATAAGTTGTACAATGGATTTTTTTTCAAATTATATGGTCACACAATGTAAAAAAAGGTTTAAAACTATCAATGGAGAAATATTACAGACAATAAATTACTCTTACATATTTGGCATATTCTGGTTGTATTGGTGGTTTCACTGCGTCATGGCAAATAAACCCGTGAAGTAACTCTTTTGAATCATGATTTGTTCATTGAATAGTGTTAATTTGTAAAGGATTTTAGCTCTCTTATCTAGATCCTCTCTTTCAAAGAATAAACGTAGTTAAATCAGATTGTTAAGGTCAGCTTACATTTTGGAAAAGTTTTAAGTATGTTAATGGTGCGTAAATGATTTCTGTAACACATACTTCACAACTGGGTATGCTGTGCGACCTCGGCTCACAGTGGATCAAACGGTAATTTACTGACCCAATCGTCTTTAGCTGCAATATAACAAATACTCTTATGTCATTTCTCTAACATTGTTGTTTAGTAATACATAGTTTAAAAATGTTTGATCACCGAGAACCAGTTACAGTGGAACTGAAGTTTAATAATACATGTCACTAACACCACTAAATAAAACGCACAATAGTAACAACTGTTTGAGTACTAATGTTGCAGGTAATACTTGTGAAATGGAACGAACCCTACCAGAAGCTAGCTTCATGCGACAGTTCTGGGGTGATATTCGTCTGGATCAAGTACGAAGGTCGGTGGAGTATAGAGCTCATCAACGACAGAAACACGAGGGTCACCCACTTCAGCTGGTCGCACGACGGAAGGATGGCCTTAATATGTTATCAGGTCAGATTATTTTTCAATAGTGCCCTTAGTATTTTTTGGAGTTACCTTTTTTGTTTCCCATAACATTATAAAAAAAATTATTTTGGGGGTGTATTTTCAACTTATTTTTAACCGAATTATAAACAAACTTTCATTGGTTTTCAAAAAAATATAGACAAAGTATATTTTTTGCACTAATTCAAAAATATTTAAATACAGTGATTACTGTGGCCAATTTGAGGGCAGGTTAGCTCAGTGGTTAACGTACTCGCCTCTTAACTGCTAGGTCCAGGGTTCGATACCCACCTGGATCTCGATTTATTCAAGTGGGAGGTGAATAAATTTGAGCACGTCGTCTCTTGAAAAGGACGTTAAACCTTCGGTCCATAGCGTATATGGTGTCAGGTACTCGTTAAAGATTTCTACTCTAAATAAACTTGAGTTAGACAAAATTTACGACTCCCAATATAGAATCAACAGGTTATGTGACTCGCCCTTTACTAAAATGGGTACCAAATAATAAATGAGCCACAATTTTCACCCCTAGAACAGCACTAAAAGGTGAAATTTTTATAATTGTTGAAAAAACAAAACAAACTGTAGCCAATTTTGGTATGATTGAGTGTAAGTGTGAACCTAGCACTTTCAACCAACTATACATAGTTTGGGAAATGAGTAATTTTTTCACTGACGACATTCTATTTAAACTATATTACACTTGAATCTGATTTACCCTGATTATAATAGTTCTGTTTTATGGGAACTTGATTTTTTTCTAAAATTGTTGAATGAATACAGTGAGAGGAGATATTTGGTGCATATCAAAGCGGAATTCGACTAATTGTGGTTGATAAAGATTACTACAACACTAGTATATAAATGCTTATATAAAGTACAGACCTAAATGATCTCTTGCAAAAATATAAGTTATCGGATATGCTATGAGTTAAAGCAATGTTTATTAATGTATCATAATTATTAAGCTATAAGATTTTAAAAATAAAGATAATAATCAATTATGAGTGGCCTATGTCCATTATTACTATAAGTAAATATAAAATGCCTGACAATCTCTTTAGTTTTGGTTTTATTTTAATATGGCTGTCTTGTAAAAGTATTATGAACTCTGCGGAAAAGTATTATCAAACTGTAGGCAATCATCTAGAGACTTTTTTTAATGTGGCTATACACAATTATAACGACAGTGAAATCATTGTTCTAAACAATAGAACATGTTATTCCCGATGGAGTTTAATAGTATCATATTGCAAGTTAATCCATAGTAAGACAATACCTAATAATTTTATTATTCTTAAATCACCAGAGAATTGGTTTAAAATTAGTAGCTGTTTTGTCTTAAAGTACGAAAAACTAAATTTCGCATGCTGCAACATTACCATAAACACACCAAAAACTGATGTTTATCACTTAGATTTGTTACAGTGTGAAACATGTAGACTGATTACAACACTTTTAATAAAGAACCGTCCATCACTGAAGAATCATACGATATACGACTTATTTTTATTAGGTTTTACAGTTATACAAATTTAATTATTTTTGCATATCATATTAATTTTCTGAAAGATCTTTAACATTCTTTTAACAAACTATTTAGTAAAAATGTTGATTCACCCAACTGTCATAAAATATTCCGAAGTCCAGTTAAACAAATCCAAGGAGTTCAGGAAGTTGGCATTATTTTAAAAGGACTTTCGAGTTTTTGGATCCCTATTTGCCTTCTTCAGTAACATAAAATTCCTTGAAATGTTTTCTATACCTACCAATTATAAAAAGATTTCACATAAACACGTGAAATAACAATCAATGATTAAACCACAATAAGAAATGGGAAAACAAGACTAAGATCTTTCAACCGTAACAAGCGGTCTTCGTCAGAGTCAAACTCAGTTGGGTTTTTGACTCTGAAGAAGACCGTTTATTACGGTTGAAAGATTTTAGCCTTGTTCTACCAATTATATGTAGATTTTCCTCGCAATATTTTATTCTAAAACAGTTATGGTTTGACAGAAAGAAAATAATTTCTAAATTTATAAAATGTTCTATAATGCCACAATTTATCAAATAAGTTTTGACAGGTCATCCCGCTATAAAGAGCTATTTTTAGGTGTAATTTCATTATGACCTGTCAAACGGTATGAACAATATCTTGTCTACAAGGTTCCATAATTAATCATATGTCAAAATGTTTACATTTTAATGCCATCTGACCTTTCTGGTTATTGAAAAGATCTGTAGTTATTTTTTCAGTTAAACATTCAATTAATTTATATATTGAATTGTTGTTATATTTTTTCTTACAACGGAGTTGTAGTTAAGGAAAAGATATGTTATTCAAAAAGAAATCTTGGCCAAAGAAGTGACCATTATATAAGATTACGCAAAAAGAAAACTTCACATCTACCCTATAGGAGAGATAGGAGGAAATATGAATTTGATTCATTAAATGGTTCGATCTGTAAGGTGCCCACAAACGTTTTTGATACACATGCACATAATCTAACAATCATATTGAAAATGGCCTCAGAGCTCCTTAGAACGTTTAAATACTTGATATCAAATGCGTAAATAAGTAGAAACTTGTTAAAGGTAATGAGGAGTCAAATTTGAAAACACAATGCATACAGGCTATCATAATCAACTCAGTAAATTAAAATATTTGTTAACCACCTCTCCGAAGGTACCGACTAGGCCCTCCTCCAACAAAGCTGCAAGCTGCAGGGGCCACGCACCTCTGGCAGTCACCACAACAATGCAGCACTACTACCCTTTATACTACTTATCCTGTATAAACCATTTATCCAATCACAATCCAGATATCATTGAATTGATATATGATGATTTTTTATATTGCCATGTTTGAGGTCATACGCCATGACTATCTTACTTATCTCGCTTCTGTGGTTTTAAATAATAATGTGTACACTGTAGGACATGAGTATTTAGCGAAGGCCATCTCACTCTGTTTCTCTCTCTCTCTCACACACACACACACACACACACACACACACACACACACACACAGAGAGAGAGAGAGAGAGAGAGAGAGAGAGAGAGAGCTCGGGATTAATGACTGTTATCAACTCCCTAAAAGCACCCTTTGCACCTTTCTTTCTACAAGGTTTCTAAAAGTAGAAATATTTCTTTAAAGAAAGACTAGAATTTCATTACGTACTTTGTTTTTAGTGCTTTGTATCCGACCCTTCTCTATACAAGCAAAAAGATAAGTTATTATTTATCAAGTATCTCTAAGTAGGAGAAGTTTATGATCAGCTCTATATCTAAATCAGTAAAATTTATAAGGGAATCTTTATAAATAAAATAATGATTTTGTCTGTACATTGCTTAGAACTGACTCATTTCAAGTTTTCTTTACGTTTCATACATTGGAGAAACCGAATCCACCCTTAGAAAAATTTCTGTCGGTTTGTCGGTTTGTCGGTTTGTCGGTTTGTCGGTTTGTCGGTTTGTCGGTTTGTCGGTTTGTCCGCAAAACTTTGTCACAGGTAAACTCAGCTACCATAAGACATATAAAGATGAAACTTTTACAGTAGATTTGTGTAGGTCTAACTTAAAATATAGGCTATGAATTGATTGGAATTTCAACATAGAAGTGAAGTTATGGACGTTTAACGCAAAAATGTTTGTCACAAGTAAACTCAGCCACCATAAGACATAGCGAGCTGAAACATTGACACTGGATTTGTGTGTGCCTAACTTAAAATATGGGCTCTAAATAGATTATTAATTCAGTACAGAAGCGAAGTTATGGGGCTTTTAGCTGTATTTTCCTAACTTCACAGACAAGTTTGTTTTGAAAATACACAGGTGTGGCAAGTAGGTATTGTTAGTTGATTTTAATTTCAATTGAGCATATGAATATATTGCGTATTTGACATCATTGAAATGGTGTTTCACAGAGTTAAGGATGTACTATCTATTGAGAATAAATGTTTTGTAAACGAGCAATTCTCAACTCTTAATATGAACAGGGAGGAAAAATCAACAAAAGAGTTCTTACGCTATATGAAGCCGAGGAAAGAACTTACAAGTCAGTAAAGAGATTGGATTAGTGACGAAGAAGCAGTTCATTATCTAATTGAATTTCTTGACTCTGAATTTATTTCTCCTGGACTGCCTGCTCATGAGCAAAAACTTAAAGTAGAGCACCAATCATGCTACAATTTAGTAGCAGTAACAAATTTCATGTTACGAAACATGAGTGCCCCAAAACTGTGCAACGGGACACGACTCTGAGTTCGTGCTCTACACAGATATGCCATAGAGGCGGACATAATGACTGGATGTGGTATTGGGGAGTCTGTGTGTATACCACGTATACCATTGATTCCGAGCCACTGTCTGTTTACGTTGAAATGATTGCAAAGTCCGGTCAGAGTCTATTTCGCAATGACGTTAACTAAGTCGCAAAGGGAGACTTCATCTAACGCAGGAATACAAGGTAGCAAAACCAAGTTTTTCTCACATGGTCAAATGTAGTTTACATGCTCAACGGTCAGAGGTTTCAACTCTTTCTTCTACCATGAACCTGAAGGACAGACAGCTAATGTAGTGTATAAGCTGGAGGCATTTGTTTAACACTGTAGTAATAATGGTATTTTCTACTATTCTATAATTTCTAATGACATTTTGAAATACCAAAAATGACGGAACTTCTGATTCCTCCGTGGTATAGCCGAAAGGCAATAGGCACACGGCAATAAACCAAAACAGGAACTTCTGATTCCGTCAAAGACGGGTACGTTTGCTATGTATTATATATAACTGTCAACTTTTTTTTAATTTAATATTTGCTTAATAAATACACTGGTAATAATGTAAGGTATGGGACCAGAGTAGCCCAGTGGCTTGCGTGGTCGCCGATGACAGTAGTGCAAATGTATTATAAATAAATGTAACAAACAAATATTTTTTTGAATTTAAAATGTGGATAATATAAAAGATGGTAATAAAGTAAAGGGATCTAGCCAGGGTTGCCAGTAGCTTGCTTGCTCGCCGATGACAGTAGTGCAAATGTATTATAAATAAACACAACAAAAATATTTTGTTTTAATTTAATATTTGCGTAATATAAACACTGGTAATAAAGTAAGGTATGGAACCAGAGTAGCCCAGTGGCTTGCGTGCTAGCTTTTGACTGGGAGCACGTTAATTAGAACTAACTCATTTCAAGTTTTCTTTACGTTTCATACTTCAGAGTAGCCACATGTACCCTTAGAATAATTTCTGTCTGTCGGTTTGTCCACAAAATATTGCTACCATAAGACATATAAAGCTGAAACATTGATTGTAGATTTGTGTATGTCTAACTTAAAATCTAATCTTTGTATACAGAGGCTTTTTTTTAGCACTGTACTAATAATGGTATTTTCTACTATTCTATAACTTCTAATTGTAGTATTAGTATAATACTATAATTGATATTTTGGAATACCAAGTATAATAGAATTTTTGATTCCGTCAAAGACGGGTACGTTTGCTAGTATCTTTATAAATAAAATAATGATTTTGTCTGTACATTGCTTAGAACTGACTCATTTCAAGTTTTCTTTACGTTTCATACATTGGAGAAACCGAATCCACCCTTAGAAAAATTTCTGTCGGTTTGTCGGTTTGTCGGTTTGTCGGTTTGTCGGTTTGTCGGTTTGTCTGCAAAACTTTGTCACAGGTAAACTCAGCTACCATAAGACATATAAAGTTGAAACTTTTACAGTAGATTTGTGTAGGTCTAACTTAAAATATAGGCTATGAATTGATTGGAAATTCAACGTAGAAGTGAAGTTATGGACGTTTAACTCAAAAATGTTTGTCACAAGTAAACTCAGCCACCATAAGACATAGTGAGCTGAAACATTGACACTGGATTTGTGTGTGCGTAACTTAAAATATGGGCTCTAAATAGATTATTAATTCAGTACAGAAGCAAAGTTATGGGGCTTTTAGCTGTATTTTCCTAACTTCACAGACAAGTTTGTTTTGAAAATACACAGGTGTGGCAAGTAGGTATTGTTAGTTGATTTTAATTTCAATTGAGCACATGAATATATTGCGTATTTGACATCATTGAAATGGTGTTTCACAGAGTTAAGGATGTACTATCTATTGAGAATAAATGTTTTGTAAACGAGCAATTCTCAGCCCTTAATATGAACAGGCATGAGAAATCAACAAACAAGTTCTTACGCTATATGAAGCCGAGGAAAGAACTTACAAGTCAGTAAAGAGATTGGATTAGTGATGAAGAAGCAGTTCATTATCTAATTGAATTTCTTGACTCTGAATTTATTTCTCCTGGACTGCCTGCTTATGAGTAAAAACTTAAAGTAGGAGCACCAATGATGCTGCAATTTATAGCAGTAACAAATTTCATGTTACGAAACATGAGTGACCCAAAAACTGTGCAACGGGACACGACTCTGAGTTCGTGCTCTACACAGATATGCCATAGAGGCGGACATAATGACTGGATGTGGTATTGGGGAGTCTTCCGAACCACTGTCTGTTTCCATTCAAATGATTGCAAGGTCCCCTCAGAGTCTATTTCGCAATGACGTTAACTAAGTCGCAAAGGGAGACTTTATCTAACGCAGGAATTCAAGTTAGCGAAACCAAGTTTTTCTCACATGGTCAACTGTAGTTTACTTGCTCAATAGTCAGAGGTTTCAACTGATTGTTCTTCCATGAACCTGAAGGACAGACAGCTAATGTAGTGTATACAGAGGCATTTGTTTAACACTGTACTAATAATGGTGTTTTCTACTATTCTATAATTTCTAATTATAGTATTAGTATAATACTATAATTGATATGTTGGAATACCAAGTATAATAGAATTTTTGATTCCGTCAAAGACGGGTACATTTGCTAGTACAGCATAAAAAATTGATTAAAAAATATTAAAATCAAAATGTATATAAAACTCAATAGCTATATGTATTTGTATTTGTGTGTGTAAACACTGTCCTTATCATAATTTCACTTAATATAATAACCCTTAACATAATATAATGAAAAATGTAGGTGCAATTTAACATTTAGTTAACAATTAGCACTCAACTGACACTTGACAACACAATTATAATCAGCTTTATATCTTGCTTTTGCGTAATATATAATGTACTTGTGTATCAATTTCCTTTATCTCAAAAAACTTGAGTGTAATAGAACTATAGAAAATTTAAATTGTTTTCGTTATATGTAATTTATTATTAGAGTAGGAATTAAACTGTTTCTTAAGCAACGACGGGTAGAACAGTTGTATAGTATTAAGGTAATAATAATAATAATGAAAAATGTAAACATTATATACCTAATAAATTAATCTACGCCCATTAGTCTAACGAAAATTCGCAAAGCTTGCAAATACGAGTCAGTTACTGTATTTCGTGTCTATATATACAGAGGCAATAAGAAGCAGGAGTATTTATGTTTGTGTTTAGCTCGTCCACTACCTCTAGGCTAATGCAGTTTGCGTGTTTAGTAGCAGAGGAACACTGCTGGCCTGTCACCAGCTGAGTATCGTCATTCTTACTTAGTTCTGCTTAAATCCCGACACTCATAAACTCACCCTAACGATGCATCCAAAAATTATTCCTTCCATTCTTTGATATAATACCGTAACTAATGGTTTTTTCTACATTCTTTAAATGAACAAAATGACATATCGAAATCGATATTTTTTTTAAAAAAAGATGAGAATGTATACAAGAGTGCTTCTCAAACGGTGCGCTGTGGACGGTAGCCAGGTGCTCCCCAAGATAGCCAAAGGTTAAACTTATATAACAGATTAATATTCTAGAAATTTGAACCATTTTCATTTATTTCACCAATGACACACACACACACACACACACATATATATATATATATCAGTTCAAAAATGAAGAAAAGTAACACACAGAGAAAGAGACACACTTACAAACTCAAATTTTTGGATGATCCGTCTTCAGGAGAAAAGAGAATGGGCGACCAAGCATGCCGGAGACACAACGGCAGGAAACCGTCCTGGCAACCGACCCAGTCTCTTTCTCTGTGTGTTGTTTTTCTTCATTTTTGAACTGATTTGCGTCCAGTTTGGATCGTTTTTTTCGAATTTTGAGTGAATATATATATATATATATATAATACAAAGCATTGTTCATTTTATAAACCAGAAGATAGCCATTGATGTTGAAATAGCTCGCTTTAAATAATTAAATTTGTTTGTTTCTAGATTAATATTTGTCTAATATGATTAGACAAATTAGGTGTTATATATGTCCCTGAATGAGATACTGTATCAGATAAGTGTGTAATATCGTAAAGAGTTTCGAAAAATAGAACACTTATTTAAAAGGATCGTCAATGCAGAAGCCGCTCTGGTTTTTATTTAAAACCTTTTTTATAGGCACAAGTATAAATTTTGAAACCGAAAAACTAAGTAATACTTAAGTGAAAACCGAAACGTTGGTATTGAGAGTTTCATTTGAACCTGAAGAACTGACCGAGTCCCGTTAAACATTAGTTCTGTTTCTATTCCACGGTCGACATTTTTATCTATATATATATATATACATGAAGTCCAAAATCACAAGGAAAAAGAAAAACAAAAGAAATTAATGTTCTGAGGTCTTTCACTTTACGTCATCAGAGAGAAAAGTAAGAAAAAAGAAGGTAACAGAAATGGTTACCAGGTGGAAGGTAACACTTTCCGTTACCTTCATTTTTCTTTCTTTCTTTGCTCTCGGATGACGGTTCAACTAAAAATTAGAGACAATAAGTGTGTTTGTTCCTTAGTTCTGTGTTTGTGATTCACCGTGAAACGTATATATATATATATATATATATATATATATATATATATATATATATATATATATATATAATTACCGTTAACAGTTTAAAGAACTAAATAAAATAAATTCTTAATGGTAATACACAGAATAAAAATTAAAAACTCACTACAATATTTCGACTTTTGACGTCATCAGGAGGAGAAGTGAGACTCTCGAAAGTTAATCTAGGACTGAACAATCTTCAGTAGCACTCTATCAGTGTTTCTACCTTCATGCAACAAAGACAAATTATAAATAAATAATAAATATGAAGAAATAAAGCAAAAATAGATAAATGGATAACAGACAAAACAAAGAATAAATAATAGTTAATAAAGGTAAATATAACTTATAAATAATAAAAAGCAAATAAATAGATAATGTAACAAGAACTACAATAAATAGCACATAAATCAGTATAATTAAGAATAACTATGTCCAACTTAATCGCTGGAATCCACTTTGGAGATATGTACGAATGAATCATGTGTCTGATAGATGAAATAAACTGTGCAAACGAAGCTTAGACTATGTATAGAAAAAAATTGACTGGTCTAATCTTCATTTATTTAACTCGACACAAGTAATTCTGGATAGAGTCTTAATAAGTAAATTTAAGTGTAGATTATTCAATATTTGTTCCAAGTTACTGTGATTCAAAGATTATGTTCCACCATCATTTAAATTATCGCTAATGTTGTTTGATTTTACAAGAAACACCTTGAAAATTTTAAACACAATAATAATCCATTTGGTTACAAGAATTAGCCTCTGTTCTTTTGTCAGTTCTAAACTTCTTCAAATTTCAAATTAATGCTAACAAAATTCATAGTTGTAATAAATGCTGATATATTTTGTATGTTTGTAAGAGGAGATTAAGTTGATATTCTCATGAGAAGTACACCAGTTGAGCGCGGGCCTAGTGTCAAGATAAAACGGCTTATGACTACTGATTGAATAAAGTGTTTGATTTGAGACTGTTATAATCTAATGAACACTTTTAAATATAAAATATATAGCTTAAAGGCTTAAATTTATTTCATTAATATTGAAGATTTGCTGAAATATTTGAAAATCCATTTAGCTTGAGAGAGGCGAAAAAATCCTTAATAATGAGAGAAGTGGAAGACGAGAAGGTTGCATGGACGCCATTCTTATTCCCATTTTCAAAATTTTTTTTATCTTCATGTAAGTTTTGTTTTCTTTTTACATTGGTACAACATTACATTAATTAATTTACATTAATTACAAAAATACTTTCAGGTTTCATTATATTCTTATCTTTAACGATATATATATATATATTTCATTATATTTTTTGGTTGTTTCATTGAACTCTCTGATGATGTTGTAACGAAAGGCCTTAGAGCATTTTAATGAATATATATTGTTATTGTGGTATTTAATTCATATATATATATATATATATATATATATATATATATATATATGTTAAGTAGGTATTAAATAATAATGGTATACCTGGTGATTTTAAGATTTTTCTCTAAGTTTTTTTCTTAATTTATCATTGATTTTGTCAGTCATATAGAATACTTGAGTTTGAGTTTAATCAACTTGAAGACTACAAATCAATGTTTAAACGATTTTAAACGAAATCACATTAAATGATATGATTCAACTACACACAGGCTATTCTTGTTATTAGGCTGCTTTTTAATTTAAGTGTGCTTTAACTAAACAGGTAAGCTGAGTTGAACATAATAACAGAGAATTGCCTCTAAGTCTGTTAATCTCAAGGGATGATTACAGTTTTTTTCATCTCACCTCGCATGTTGTAAATTATTACCTTTGCATGAAGTTCACAACTCTACTCATCCTAAACATGTTATTACTTTTAATCCTTTCAGTTCTTAATGAATCCATTAAGGCTACGGGTATATATCATTGCATATTATATAAAAAAAACTCATCACCACAAATAAATCAATTTGCCTTAAAATTGTGACAAAAGTAATATAAATAAAATAAACTAAACTAATCTCTCTCTCTCTCTCTCACACACACGACACACACACACACACACACACACACACACACACACACACACACACATTCTTACTCTCTCTCTCAATGTATATATATATATATATATATATATATATAACCAATCTCTCTGTCCATATATATATATATATATATATATATATATATAAAAAGATTTCACATAAACACGTGAAACAACAATCAATGATTAAACCACAATAAGAATGGGAAAACAAGACTAAGATCTTTCAACCATAACAAGCGGTCTTGTTTTCCCATTTCTTATTGTGGTTTGATCATTGATTGTTATTTCACTTGTTTATGTGAAATCTTTATATATATAAAATATGTATTAATTATTATTTCTCTTTCCCAATTAATTTCCCTTTTTTGTTCTTTATATATAAAAAACAAAAATCCTTTGCCTGTGTTTAATTGATATTGCCTATCATGTACCATGGCCAGCTCCATTTTCAGTTGAACCCTTTCAGCAGTAAGTTAGTTCCTAAAATCGAATCTCTCAGTTTTTAAAATCATGAATTGCGAGACTGAAGTTTCAACAAATGTGTCTAATCGATCTATATTTTCATTATTTTAATCATTTTAATGGCAATTACATAGTCTTTGTTGGTTTAGGGGTAATATTGGAGCAAGAGAAAGGTACATTTTGTTTATTATATTAAAACAATTACTAATTCTATATCATTTCTGTAATGATTCAAAATGTTTAAAATCATATATTATGTAGTCTACTAATATTTCATGATGATAACTATTGGAAGAGTAATATGGCAACAAAAATGACAACTATTTGGATTTATCTGTAGTAATATAAGAAGTGTATGATGAATAACGATCTTATTAATGGACCAAATCCATATAAGAAGGACAAATCAACAGACTCAGTTCTAGAAATTTTATTAACAATATTAAAATGTCTTAAATCAGAGAGGTATCTCTCTGGATATTGAAGGAACATTTGACGGTATACTTTAGAGTCCAGTGATTAAGAACCAGTATATAGACGTCACAATCTATGAATCTGACAATGGATCACAACAATCTAATGCAACAGAAATTTCTGTAAGTATATGATCAACAAAACTGAAATAGTGACTACTAAAAACTGTCCTCAGAGTGGTGTGTTATTGCCTCTACCGTAGTCATTAGTTGTAAATAATCTGTTGGATATTCAAGCAATAAAGATTATGATACGAAACAATATGCAGAAGGCCTTGTCATTATAATAAGAGAAGATTTGACGGACTGCCTTTGAGCCTGTGAAGCATGCTCTCCGAATAGGCAAAAGATAAGTAAAACAAAAGGATCTGGATATAAATCCACAAAATTCAGTCCTTATTCCTTTCTCAAGATGACAGAAAGTAATTTTCAAGGACCTCTTCTTTGATAATACTAAATTACAAATCTGATATGTGCTCAAAACCTTTGAATCTCTTTAGTTGAAAGAGTAGACTACAAATGCCATGTAACAGATACATTAACTACATTCCCCCAATTTGAAAAAAATAACAATTACATATCAAATTTTTCTCTATCAAGGATTTTAAAGGTACTATAACTACTAAAATTGATATAGACACAATAAATTAATTAATTTATTACCTATGGGTTTCATAATATTTCACCATACAGTTCTATATTCAGTCTACATGATAGATACATTAAAATGAAACCACGAGCCAATTGATTGTCAGTGAGTTTGAAATGATGTTTACTTTTATTAAAACTGAATGGAGGTCAAAACACATTTCTTCTATTCTCAACAAATCTAAAACATGAAATCATAAAGTTTAATTAATGGTAATGGAAAAGGAAGCAATTGAAAAACTCTCTTTTATATCCATCAAGAAACAAAAAGGCACTTAAAATGAAACTGTGGTGATAGAGAAATAGGAGCAGTAATTAATAGTTTGAGATTATCAAGCAAAAGGTAATTACTTTTAGAAACATTTCATGGTAAAGTCCGACAAGAAGATTAAACAACTACAGATGAACGTCCGGCAGACTTCAATCACGGGTCGAAAACCGAAAGATGCAGGCATTTCACTAAGCCCACCATCAAAACTTTCAATTTAACATCAGGCCCGCCATCGCTTAGCATTGCGAGTTATAAACTTATTTATCCCAACAATGTCGGGTTCAATGACTAGTAAATTAAAATCTGAAATCAACTTTAATAACCAATTCGTTCAGCTTATTTAAATAATTAAATTTTTTTGTAAATCATTTTTTTATGATATTTTTTTTAAAACTAGATTATAATAATATTAATGTCATTAAAATACCATGAAATAGAAAAGATCATTATAATCCACTAGGTTAGGTTAGGTTAGGTTGCAGTGGCAGTCCCACAAGGGAAGACACGTAGGCCGAGCATTGGCCCTTTGTGATACCACACAAAGAAGATTGATTCTACAGTGGGAGTCCTAAATTTTGCCTAACTCAAGTGTATTTAGAGTAGGGATCTTTAACCAGTACCTGACATCGTACAGGCTCGGGACCGACGGTTTAACGTCCTTCTCCGAGGGACGACGCGCTCAGATTTATTCACCTCCCGCGTGAATAAATCGAGGGCCAGGTGAGGATCGAACCCCGGTCCTATCAGTTCAGAGACGAGCACGTAACCACTGAGCTAGCCTGGCCCCTTTATAATCCACTAACGCTAATATTGAACGTCGTCTATGTAGTATACTTATAAAATTCTGATGACCGATCTTGTTTATTCGTTTTCTTGCCACAGTACATTGTCTGAATAAACAGTAAAATATACGTAATTTTGTGGTAATTAAACCCACGACCTTTGCATTGGATGTCCAGTCGCTACGCACTGCGCAAACAGGTCTTTGTTACCGTATAATTCCAAAATCTGGTATAAATAACGTAAGGTCTGTATAATTTAACTAAAGATGAAGCCAAGGATGTAACGCATCGGTGAAATTTGGAATGTCTTTCAATTTCAGTGTATGCATGCTGGTTCATTCAAATAAATATTAAAGGAAATCATTAAACAGTGAGTAATATATTACTTTACAAGTAGTGGCATTATAGTGAAAGAAGAGTGAAAAATAAATTTTCTCAACATAAGTCAGGCAAAATTACTGACTCCAGTTGTAAAATCTATTTCTTTTATAGAATAAAAATAACCAGTTTTTTCTAAGAAAGATCTTAGTCCCATTTTTTGGAATCATATTGCTGTTAGACGATTTTTTGTATTACTCGTATTTACTTTTAATTCTTGGTGCTACGATCTGCGCCAAAGGGACTTTTTGCACTTCACTTCAAAAACATAAGCATGAGGTAAAAAAGGAGCTCCTGTCGTGTGTATGAGAAGCTGACTACCGCGCTTGCATAATGAAACGAGACTAATAACTGAGGAGCTTTACGATTGAAAGCATTGTTTGTAAAATTATCGCATCATACGAGCAATAATTCAAAGGGAAATAATTTTAATTCCATGATTGAAATTTATTTTATCTAAAGAGGGCAACATTTTTTTT
Source organism: Hermatobates lingyangjiaoensis (assembly GCA_026182355.1). NCBI lineage: Eukaryota > Metazoa > Arthropoda > Insecta > Hemiptera > Hermatobatidae > Hermatobates > Hermatobates lingyangjiaoensis. Next base: position 1,255,579 of record JAPFBL010001922.1, read on the forward strand.
TCAAGGATTCAATTTCCAATTCAGTGAGTACCTGCCAGAACTATTCATAAGTCTCAAGAAGAGACTCTACAGAAAGTTTTAGTTCATTTAGGTAAAACAGTATTTCAACATGGCCAATTACGTGGTGCTCTCCATAAGGTCATTTATAGTTTATCTTCATTAACGTGAACATGTCTGCATTAAAAAGGAAGGTATTGGATGATCCAACTAGTCACGGTAGTCTAGTATTGAAATAAATGTACAAAAAAAAGCAATAAAACAAAAACAGAGTTGAATAACTGTGATGACGCACAAATGTAAGTACACAGTAATTACCTCTTTCAAACAGTCAACTCCTTATTGTAATGAAAATCTGGCGGTTAGTGTTACAGGTATTGCGGTGTAGTGTTGACGGTTTATTTTACTGGTATTGCGGTGTCGTGTTGGTGGTCGGTGTTATCATTATTGTGATGTAGTGCTCGAGGTCAGTGTTATCGTTATTGTGATGTAGTACTCGAGGTAAGTGTTATCGATATTGCGGTCTAGTATTTGAGGTCAGTGTTATCGTTATTGTGATGTAGTGCTCGAGGTCAGTGTTATCGTTATTGTGATGTAGTGCTCGAGGTCAGTGTTATCGTTACTGTGATGTAGTTCTCGAGGTCAGTGTTATAGACATTGTGATGTTGTGCTCGAAGTAAGTTTTATCGATATTGCAGTCTAGTGTTCGAGGTCAGTGTTATCGTTATTGTGATGTAGTGCTCAAGGTCAGTATTATCGTTATTGTGATGTAGTGCTCGAGGTCAGTATTATCGTTATTGTGATGTAGTGCTCGAGGTCAGTGTTATCGTTATTGTGATGTAGTGCTCGAGGTCAGTGTTATCGTTATTGTGATGTAGTGCTCGAGGTAAGTGTTATCGACATTGCAGTCTAGTGCTCGAGGTCAGTTTTATCGTCATTGTGATGTTGTGTTCGAAGTAAGTGTTATCGATATTGCAGTCTAGAGTTCGAGGTCAGTGTTATCGTTATTGTGATCTAGTGCTTGAGGTAAGTGTTATCCATACTGCAGAGTAGTGCTCGAGTTCAGTGTTGTCGTCATTGTGATGTTGTGCTCGAGGTAAGTGTTATCGATATTGCAGTGTAGTGCTTGAGGGCAGTGTTACCCTTATTGTGATGTTGTGCTCGAGGTAAGTGTTATCATTTTTGCACTATAGTGGTCGAGTTCAGTGTTATCGTCATTGTGATGTAGTGCTCGAGGTCAGTGTTTTGTTATTACAGTTTAGTGTTTTCGGACTGCATATACGAGAAACACACGCATATACGTATAAGGTTTTCAGTGCTGCTTCACTTTTAAATTTGCGAATATTAATAACTGAGTTATAATTTCTAGCGTTATACCGAGAAAAAGTATAAGACAGGCCCAGGAGGTTCAATAAATCAGAGCTTGTAATGTAGGGCTTTAAGGCCCTTTTACAGCCCTGCCTTGAAATCATTAACTCTGATCTGCGTTAAAGAAATGCCTTTTTTTTTCATTTTCTTTTTCATGATATCTGCAATGAAGTTACTACTTCATTACCTATTTCTTCATGACCTACTTTTTTTAACGCCTTTACATCAGAAAATTTACTCTAAAAACTGAAAAGATCTAAAAATAATTTAGCATAATTAAATAGTTTATTAGAAATATTTCTTCACAAGTTTATTTCAGGAATTTACACCGAAAGTATAAACAGTAAACAGGACCTTCAGATTACATTTCGACCATATTTAATTATCGATTCAAATATTTGACCTTAATCAGAATAACGTAGTAAATTAAAACTACAGTTTTTTTGTGAACATATTTTTAAAGTTCATACAATGAAAACAAGAAAACCAACAATATATAAAGAAACGTTACACAGATACAATCACTTGTGTTCTATTTAGTTTACAATCTTAATATCAGAGTGTTCGAGCCTTTCTAAGTAAGTTTAATCCATTACCTAATGAATGTAATTCACTTATCTTTCTCAAGGAAAGCGTTTTAATTAAATACATGGGTATTGCAAATGAAAGGTAAACAAATAGGATTTAAATACTTTTTGAATAGTAATATCGCACTAAACAATATTACCTTAAAAAATTGAAATACATGTCGAAACATAGAGCACGTTTTGTTGTAGCTCTACTTTAATTAAAGGTATTTTAATTTTCAAAAATTTCCATGTTTTGACCTACCAGAAGTCATTTTTGATACGTTACGAATTCTGATTCTAAATATGTGTGCACTTGTTACAGGTGGTAAAGCTCTACAGATCATACTTGCAACTAAGTCTGAGATATAAATGTTATTTTGTTCGAAAAATAATTTGTTTTAGAAAAATACAAAAACAAAAAAATTTTGATAGTTTTACTAACAAAAATATGGGATGGTGTTTTGTGAGAACAGAATAACCATTTATTTTTTCGCAATAACATTTAGCTACCTGTGATTCAGAGTTTCTATGTTTTTTTACGCTAACAGTAATACTATACTATGATAAAAACGTTATTAACTTATGTCCTGTAGCAAAATATAGAATCAAAATCAAAGCACTACCATTCAAATAAAAAAATTATTACCTGCAATTTAACTGTCACCTCATTTTAAGTAACATTACTTTAAAAAGCTTGATTTTGTTATTTTCACTCTAAGTAAAGCATAATGATAAAATAAGATTAATCATTAATGATAATGATTAATTAATCATAATGATAAAGTAATGTCAAATCGATGGTGTTCTAAAAATACTTTAACAACAACGCTCACGATGTCATCAGGAGTCGGCCAGTCATATAATAAACACAAAGGATTACGATTAATCGATGCACACTATTAAAACCACAAATTCAAACCTTCATCTAAACGGATTCTTGTTTAAGAATGTTTAGTTATTTTAATTTTAATAAATTTTCAAGCCTTAAAAATAAATCAAAATACCATTTTTATGATAGTTTAACTAAGAAGCTAAACACGTCTGAATTTAATAGCATCTGTTAAACACTGAAGAAATACATCAAATTTTTCAATTATACATTCTTGTCATTTTATACAAATATTGATAATACAAAATTCTTTAAAAGATTCTGATGTCCATCCGCTACATATGCACTTATAAAACTCTGTTGATCTTGATTGCTTGTTTGTTTGCACACAGGTCAAACTTGGAATACCTATTAATTCAGTTTATGCGGAATTATTCAAATAAATATTAAAGAAAGCAGTTAGTAATGCATTACTTTACAAATAGCATTATAAAGAGAAAGAAGGATGTAAAATAAATTCTCTCGATCTAAGTCAGCTTAATTTAATGACTCCAGATGTAAAATTTATGACCGATATACAATAAACCTAATCAGTCATTTTCTACGAAAGATCATAGTACTATTTTTAGAAAACTTATTATTTTTTAGACCATGGTTTTTTTATTTCACGTTTTATCTGTTAATTCTTGTTATACATATATATATATAAAACAAATTGTATTTAGCAATCGATCAGATTTCAAAAATCAAATCAAACCTTGAAAGTCAACGATTTGATTTAAAATTCGTATTTGGAACCTCTGTATTAACTAAATGCAAGAACTGTCAGTACGTATTAACTTTCAGTTTAAATACGAATGTACTAATTACTAAGATAATATTATAAAGACAATTTCCTTTCATTAATGTTATTTATGTTGGGTAAAATAAATGAAATATTTCAATTTACAAGTTTTGTTTGTTTTAATTATATTTATATACTATATCAAAAGCTTGGGTAATATAAGAATCATCGTTTTCATCTCATTGAAACATTGCATGACTGCAAAGTTTATGGAGATAAATTCTTTGCATCATATAATTCATCCCATACTTTTGGGATAAGTAATATCCCAAACGTATTTATGGGATATAGTGGTGTTGGTTGATAGGTAAGGAGATGAATTAGAGCACATAGGTTAAGGATAGCAGCAATAAGATTACATTGTATAAGTATTTATTTGAGTTAAGGGTTATGTTGAGATAAGAATTTCATCACTATAATTTTTGAGTGATATCACTATAACAAAATGTCACGAGTTGTCTAGTATTTCAAATAAAGAATTCTAAAACTGTTTATTTCGATGAATTATATAAATAGTTGGTTATGTAGTAGTAAGAAAAAACATGGGTGAAAATGTTTGATAAAATAGTTTAAAAAAGTTTTTGTTTCAGGACAACTTCGTGCTGGTAGGGTCAGTAGCAGGTCAGAGGTACTGGAGCTCCATGCTCAACCTCGACTGCACCATCAACTGTGGCATCTGGACTCCAGATGATAAATTGGTACCTTAGTCATGCTTACTACCTACAAATATTAATGACAAACATATTTTCTTCCTCAAAAAAAAAATTAATTAATTAAACCATTAATTAATTATTTTTGGTTTTCATTATATTGGAGCTGGATAACTGGAGAATATTCTTCCAGAGTTTATTTAGATCGAACACTGGTTTGAAATTTACGCTAAATCCGCTAATATATCATGCATGCAAAAGAAAATATTTTTGTTAGTTATTTTGTCCTGTCACAGTATTATTCAATTGAACATCTCCATAATTCCGACTTACTTTTTATGAAGTGCTTATTTATGCCATTTAGTGCTTATTTTATTTATGAAGTTTTTATCTGTTTGTACATTGATCTCAATATAAAAATTTATAAATTAAATCCGATATGTATGGAAGAGGCATCTTTTTTTTTGAAAATTTTCCTTGTCAATTTTCAGTGTTTGAAAATTTTGTTCAAATAAAAAAAAAATATATGAATGAAGAAAATTGCCGTTTTAGGCGCATTTTTCAGCTATATTTTTTATGTTACGTAACTGTAAACGAAATTTGAATCATTAAATACTTGTTGTTTAATATATGACTTTAAAGGAATGTTAATGGATGACTTTTTAGATCGATGTATGTGTCTGTGAAAGCTATAAGCGATAAATGATTTATGCTACAAATGCGTATGAATATTGTACAGTGTGGTACAGTTGTACCACAGAGCATATGAATATACATATTATCGAATTATGTGTGAAGAGATGAGTTGGAATTTTTATTTTGTGCATGACTGGAAAGTTTATGGAGATAAATTCTTTGTATCAAGGCCCAATTGAATGTTTTCATCCGTCATTAAAACGGCGTAGTTTTTAAAACAACTGGAAATATTTTTTTTTAAAAAATGTAAAAATTTTATTGAAATGATCTATCATTCAATCTGAAAGCTTGTGAGGAGGATACCATTTGACGGATAAAGTAATCCTATATCTAAAAATAGTGACTTAAGATTATTTTTTTTTTCAAAATTACAAAAACTACAAAGACCTTAAGATCAATTTTATGTTTTCAAAAAATATTTTTTGATGATAAACGGCTCATTAAATAACAATAAAATTGTGTCAAAAAAATGAACATGACAGTTATGTCTGAACAATCTTTGAATCTTCTATAAATTTAAATCAAACCTTTTTTGCTTGGTAAAAACTAACCAGGTCATCAGTTCAAATCGCACTACCCCATTGAAGTGACCATTAATATTTGGCTGACACGCAAAGCGATCGAACACGGTGATTAGGGCCATACCCAAGTCACATTTCTTTTCAGTTCTGTATTGTTTTCGATATTCCCTAGACATCAAAAAAATATTTGATTTCAATATTTCAATTATATTAAATGTTGCTAAAGTTTGTTTGCGTGATTATAAATTGATAAATTCATTTTAAAAATTGTAAACATATTTTACAAATGAGAATTAATTTTAAAGAACTATTTATAATAATTATTTATCTGTGCTAAAATGTACAACATTAGGAATTTTTTACATTCAGAGATATTAATGCATTAATTTTCTACTTATTACCATTCAACGTAACATGATACTACATTACTACATGATACTACTACGCCTTTGTTGCGTAACTCATGTTACCACTTATGTATATAATTCAAAACAGTATTCTTATAAGTCAATTGATACAGGACTCTAAACATAACAAAACAATTAGAATAACAACATTATGATGAGTAGTTCGTCGTCAGGAGAAGACGAGAATATCAATTTCAAAAAGATTATATAGAAGAAATCATCCCCCTCGCATATTTCTGATGTTCTAACTACTAACTTCTGTTTGAAATAAAAAACTAAGAGGTGTTTTATTAAATTCTGTTTTAATTAAATTAGTTTTACTTAATTTCCACTAGATATTTTCAGAAATTGGGTTAAAATATTTTGATCAAGTAACTAGTCGTCATCAGAGTTATACGATGAACGATGATTATTTTTATTTTACGTTCTTATTGTAAAGCTTAATTTAATACATGCGTAATTAAATTTATTCCTGAAAAAGACACAAAGAAAACAAAAAGTCATGATCATCGACATTTCGGCTTGATGCCGTCTTCAGGGGATTCAACTATTTTTAACTCTTTTGACATGAAAGGCGTTCTGAATGTCTGCCTTCCTCAACGTCTTCTCACCCATCTTGCAAACGCTCATATCCCTGAAGGACCGCGTATGTGATGATCATTCATTGTCATATACCGTATTTTATAAGAAACAAATTGTGAAAGCAGTTTTCCAAGACTTATTTGAAATTTCACGACAATTTTTGATTTGTCAAAGGAAATTATTTCTCTGGTCAAACAATCCACTATATTAATTGTACAAGCAAAGAACATAACCAAAAAAATATTTCTACAGAAATGAAAGAGGTGGTAACCAAAGAACAGAGGTTATGTCATACAGCTGTTAGCCATGTAGCTTAAGCCTTGATCTGTCATGGTGATTATAATTATGAAGAATACCATGGGAAATATGAATTATTTGTTCACTTAAAACATAAATTATTAGATATCATATTGTATGAAAAAAAAAGTTTATTTTTTATCAATATTAATTGTTACCAATATTACTGTTTTTGGTATACAGGTATACTTTGGCACAAGCAATGGCCAGCTGGTCGTCATGGATGTTCATGGTGCTATGAAGGCTCAAGTTGAAGTAGCAAGCCAAGTTCCCATAACAGCCATGGCCTGGTCATGTGAAAAGTTCAAGATGGAAGAATCAGACGACAATACTAATGGTTTGATATCCTGAATATTTAATCATTTCGTTGCAAAAATATTTTTTTAAGATATATCACAATCATTTTTTATTTAATTAATCAAAGTCAATAATGAAGAAAAAATATATGTTCCGGTTCTATTAAAAATAATCAATGTTTATTCCTGACTAAGTTGGTGGATTTGGTGCTAGGTGTTAATTAACAGTGATTGTGGTTCTGCGATAGTTGTGGAATCAAGCTTGTTTCTCCTTTGATCGTTTCATTATAATTATATATTTCTCAAAGCACTGCACTATGTTTGAAGGCCTCTCCTCTCAACTGACATGAACCCTTAGTATACGGTCACAACCAACGGTTCTTACATTTTCTAACCAACTAACAGATCATTAACATAAAATCAAAACTGTATTCAGTTCTATGTGCAAAAAAAAAAATATAAATTCAAACAATGCATTTAACAATCTTCAAAACATGAAAATTTTTTGAAATATAAATAAATTTTAATAATTCGTAGGAATGCCTTTAACTAAAGCAAAATAAATGAAACAGGATTTTCTGCTGTTCTTTTTTACTATTTATCAGCTAATATGCTATTTATGTTATTAATACATAAAAAAAGACTCTATTATTTAATCATATAAATATGATTAATAGCATTACTGGCTTTGATTTTTCCAGTATTCCATTTAAAGTGTAGATGAAAAATATTACGAGTATGTTATTAAATAATATAATAGTATCATATTAAACTAAACAATTATAATATATTATCATATTATTAAATATTTCAGTTATTAAATAAATAGACGATAAAACTTTAGTTTATTAAATTTTGACTAAGTTATGGGATCATACTCGTATAAGAATGACTATATGTAATTCATATTGCACATGAAGTTGAAGCTTTGCTAGTGGCGTTATTGCTTTACTATAAGTAAAGTGTAGTAAATACGACAACAAAATTTTGAGGAATTCACATGTTTTAAGCTCCCAAAATACCTTTTTAATGTTTTTTCGATGATATCTGCTTCGTAGTGGGTGCAATTGTACTCAAAAGGTTGTGGGCAATTTACAGGCCATATGTTTGATGGAATATGAAATATAAATTTATATTTTACACAAAAACGAGCCCTATAGTGCAGATGTACTTTATTGTCTTTGAGAATTATCCTAGATTAGAAAGTCATCTTTTAGGGCGAAATGTGATTTTTGGAAATATTTTTTGCGATATAGCCTAATTAACACAAATTAAATCATTAAAATAGTCACCCAAAGTTTGATAATATTTACTGTAGCATTTCATATTACTTCTACACGATGGTCACATTAAAATAAATCAAAACTCAATTGATTGCAAAATAGTTTGATATTGCGTGTAAATCTATGAGCGTATACTTGGTATACTTTTGAGAAGCTATATATATATTAGTGTGGGTATGTTTCAGATCTTCCTTAAGGTATGTTTAATTAAAATAAATGGCTGTGTCGGTATTCAAGATTTTCTGACTAATATATTTGATGTTTCCTTCTCTCAGGGGTTATTTAAAGTAATATTTTATGAGCTTACAATATTGGATGACTATGACAATCATATGTTCTAAGTACAGTAACATGAAATGTTTTTGGTACATTAGCACTTTATAAGGGATGATATACCTATCACAAGGGCAAATATGTAGGATCAGTAACAAAGATTTGTTAAACATCATGGTTTTTTGTTCAGGTATGAAAACTAACTTTTAAGATTATTTCTTTTTTTTAAAATTAACAAACAGTGTGTGGTTTTCTGGAATGTATTATGTATAACTGTCATGTAGTATCCACAACGTGATTGAAATCCTAGCATATAAAACACTCATAGTGAGTTTCATGAACAGAATGCTGCGCAAAGTACGTGCTGGCCATCAGTTTGGAGAACGGCCTGGTGCTGATAATGAAACACTACTATGACGTCAGTCCTATTCAGCTGTATACAGGCCTCTGCCCCATCTCCATAGAGTGGTCTAACAACAGACAGCTGCTTGCAGTCGCTGGTACCCAGCCCAGGACGGAGTTCATGAACGTTGTACATATCTACACAGACACCGGCATCCTCCTCTACTCATCTTTGGTTCCCTCTAGTGCTGTAAGACTCCACTCTTTTTCACAATACCAACATCTAATCATTCATTATTTAAATCCATGATATTCTGCCTATTTGGGCAAACCGTATTAAATAAGTTTATTTGTATTTTTTCTTGCAATCAATTATACTTTGCTCCTGTAAAAAGTTCAAAACTGATCTTTTCTATCGCATTATTTTTACAAAAATAATTTATAACTAATTTATGAACTCATGGTATATAAATATGGTATAAAAATTACTAGTTCCTCAAAGTATAACATTTAACAAATTATGAAAAAGAGAATTGATTAAGATAAAGTTTAAAAATGACTTACACTTGCAGATATTTCATGTCATTTCTATTTATATATCTCGTATGTATATATCTATTTTCAATTCAGTTAGTAGTTTTAAGAATGTACATTGATTTTGTGCAGGCCCCGGTGACTGCGATGACGTGGGGCCACAACGACAAGCGCTTGTTTATTGCGACTGGCTGTACTGTCAACATCGCCTGGGTGTCTATGCGGATAGCATCCTTACAGTTACTCTCCAGTTTCCAGGTCAACTAGAGTTTCTTTATTATTCATAATATCTTAAAGTTTTTAAGTAATATTATTATCACAGAAAAAGACGTTTCCAAAATTTTATAAATGTAGTAGGAAATCGGTAAGTTTACTTTCTAGGGCAGGGCCCAGGTTAGATCATTGGTTAATGTACTCACTCGCCTCTGAACTGGTAGGTCTGGGGTTCGATACCCACCTGGCCCTCGATTTATTTACGTGGGAGGTGAATTAATCTGAGCACGTCGTCCCACAGAGAGGACGTTAATACCGTCGGTCCCGAGCCTGTATGATGTCTACTCAAATACAGTTAAAGATTCCTACGCTAAATACACTTGAGTTAGGCCAAATTTAGGACCCCCAGTATAGAATCAATAGGTAATGTGGCTCTCCCACTACTAAAATGGGTGCCGAATAATAAAGGAGCAGCCATTTCTGCCCCCTAGAACATCCCTAAAATGTGAAAGCCTTGTAAGTGTAGGCGTTGGAAAATAAACAAAGAAACAATGTTTCGAGGGCAAACACAGTGTTATAATTGTAATTTTATAGTATAGTTACCTTTCATGGATAGCAAATATTTTATCGTATCACATTGACTACAGTGTCTGACAAGAATCAGTCCTACCTAGTCTTAAGGTAACTTTGAATTATTTTGACTCGACCTAAATTGAAATCTATCTAAATTGATTTCTGTCTGGAAATCCATGAATCATGTCTGCTCTTTTAAAATTAGAATCAGATGAAAATTCTGTAACTTAAATTATATACCATTTTTTTATTCAAAATACATATTGCTAAAAACATAAATTCTCTAGAGAAATTTGGATATTTTTTTTTATATTTTAACAGTTTTTTTGAGAATTTAAATTTCAATGTCTGAGTCTGCGACGTAAAATATTATCTCAATTCTTAAATTGATGCAGTATTAATTAAAGGCTATAGTCCTTATAGAAAACTATAATAATTATTTATACTAAGATGTAAAAACATCTTTATCAATACAGTGAAAACCTTTTTACAAGCAAGGACCTCAAATTATTCAATTTGTTCTTTTACTTTGCGATGGTAAATAACTAAATGCAAAATTGCCAGAAACCATGGATTGTGGAAATGTGTAATACTTTTATGTTATTATAAATAATTATGAATTAATATTAGTCAGTCACACGAACGAATTATTTATTATAATAGATTTTAATTTTTAATATTGTCTAGAAGTCTAGAAAATCAAATAAATAAATCAAATTAATCAGAAATTTAAAATACATCAAATGGCTTGGAGACTGGTAACATGACTGCTATAAAGAATGATACACCAGAACTTGTTTAGCCCTGAGGAAGATATAAATATATGTCAAAACGTTGGCAAAAGTAGTTTAAATCCTAAGAACAGAACACTAAAAAACCTTAAAACTTGTACATAGTGGATCTAGAGAAGAATCATTATGTATATATATATTGGTAAAAGTATTGACCGTGAAGAAGAAACAAAATAAAAGTTTAACAAGACTCGGTCAGTCCTGATAAACTTTTATTTTGTATATATATATATATATATAAAACTTTTTTTGTTCTCATGAAGTGCATAAATACTAACTTTGTTGTGTATTCCAGGTATATGACTCCCTCCAAGGCAATGTACAACAAGTCCCTAATTTACCTCTTCCACTAAGAATTCAACATAAACTTTCCAAGCTGTTTTTCCAAACCATAAGGGTAAGTTATTGAGCTTTCTATACTAGCTATATCTCTCTTTGCTTCATGATTTCACTGTGATGGCTCTAGTTACTTCGAGTCTTCCGCGTTTATTGCCGAGTTTGGTCTGGCCAGATCAACGACTTACACATATGTTACTCAACAATCAATATCATAATGATTCTAATAAGTTTGCTTCTTGGCAAAAATTTGTTTTAAAGTGATTTAACTAGAAATAACATGGACTGAATTGTCATAAATGGGTACTAATGACTAGAAAAAAGTTGAATATGATAGAAAAATTTTTCGCTTTTAGTTCTTAGATTTTAAGATACTCATCATAGCAGAAGTATTTGACCGGCTTACTACAAGACCATTTCAAGCTTTCTTTTTATTGAAAAATAGCTATTGTTTTTGTAATCATTTTCATATTTTTTACAAATGTTACTACAACATACAGTCTTTAGTAATTTCAATTTCAACTAAAAATTCTTGTGATAGTACAATTTTATTAAACAGGATTTAGCATGCCGTCTCCAGTTCCATAAACATTGTATTAAAAGTTTTTCTTTAGTATAAATGAAATAAAATAAATGATATAATGTATGACTGTCATTGTAGGTAAAGAAATACGAGTAGATTAAGCTATGTGTCTTGATTATGTATAATACTTTAAATATTATAATCAATAAATTTATTTATATTATATTGTAACGTAATTATAAGTTTACAATAATCATTGAAACTGTTGTAAAAGTTGAAAATTGGAAAAGTTTTTATTTTCAGTGTTGCATTCCGGAAGATGTGCCCCTAAGTGACTTTGTCAGCAAGACTCCAAAAGTAAGACTGCACTGCACCATGCTTCGCCATGACGAAGACGTTGCAGCCAACTGCTATACTTTGTTTCTTGAATATCTCGGTGGATTAGTTCCTTTATTAAAAGGAAAAAGAACATCAAAACTCAAACCAGAGTTTGTCATCTTGATCCGCAAGTTGGAGGTTGATTTAACTTACCTACATAAGCTTAAAGATAAAGTTATGTTTCTGTGTTAGTTTTGTTAGAAATGTTTATTTTTCTCCTCCAAACCTCTTCTTCGCTGGTACGTTTACAGAACTTGTCTCTCTTTCAGTGACTATTAAAATGATTCAGTGTTCTCACAGGGTTACAGAAACACTTTCGATTCTAACAATAATATAATTCTATGTAAACATGATGAGTAGTGCAATGCCAGTCACTCAACAGAACACACATAAGCCGATCATAGGCCCTTTGTGATACAAAGGATTTAGCTGGTTTTCCTAGCTCAAATGTATTTAGAGCAGGAATCTTTAAGGAATTTGCGACAAATACATGTTCATAACCGAATGCTTAACGTGCTCAGATTAATTCCTACCTGAATAAATAGAGTACCGGCCAGACTGAGAACTCGGCTTATCTGGCCCTTAACATTATGAGAAATACGATTATTCTATTTTTTAAGTATACTTTTCAATGGAGAATATAAAAAGCTATGTTTCTGTTGATTTTGTTTAGGCAAAGTTTGAAGCAGCCATTATATATATAAGTGGAAAAGAAAATGCAATCCAAAAGGACTGATTACAAACTTAAATAAACACATAGAAAGAAACGTAACAATTAGGTCTCACTTTTTAATATTTCAACCGTTATGGCGGTCGTTCTCAGGATAAAAAGTGAATTGACGGATGGACGACAGAATAAAAAGGATGGAAATAGAAATTATAAAAAAATATTTAAAAAAAAATTGAATAAAAAACAACCTGTTAGATGTTAAATTAAAAATACATTTTTATTACAAAAAAACTAACGGTTTTAATTCAAACCTGGGTTATATCAACACAGAATTAATAAAAATGGAATTTTTGTTCAAACGGAATTTTTTTTAAGTTACTGTAATTAATTCAGTAGCCCTGAAGTTGATTACAAACATAGAAAACGTTAGCTTAATGATATCTTATTGAGAAGTGCTTGACTCTGGCCAAACCTCTATAAAGAAAGATAATTAAAAATTTCTAACAAAGATATAAATTTTCCGGTGAAAAATAATGAACTATTGTTTAACACATTCTTGTTGTTAACTTATCTTTAGAACACAAAATACTTATACTATTATAATTTCATTCATCTTTGTTTATTTTGTGCAATGTTTGGGTAGTAATAAGTGACACTTAAGTACTGTGAATTACCAAAAATAAAGCACGAAACCATCACTGAAACTCACAAAACCTGATAAGTGTTATTATAAAACACATTAAACTACAAAAGTTTGACATAACAAAGAGTCAAACCCCTTTTTAGTTCACTGAAATACCGAATAACCAAAGAAAACTTAGTTTCCTGACAAACAAACTGAAAGCGATTTGAAGGAATGTATTATTTCTTGGATACCAGAGAATCGACTAGAACTTCCGGTTAGTACATCTTACATAAATGTAATTTTCAATCTATGTAATAAATCTGCATGTTAGTCCTCTTCATCTCCATTGTCATACCATGGTTCTATGAAGACTTTTCACCAAATTTCTCTGGTGCACGAAAATATTTGGTCAACTACCTAGTGCATTCCTAGAATATATTTCTTTTTTTAGATCTTATGAAGTCTCATTTGAACCTCCTGAAAAGTTCTTGTATTTAATGTTTTATCAATAGTTAAATAGCTTACATGCTCCATTTAAAATGTTGCTCACAAACAAAAACATTGTGAGCAATGTTTAAACAGTTAATCAATTTTTAGAAATAAATATATTTCAATTTAGAAGTCATTATTAATTCCATAAATCCATGTCCGATTAATAATAAATTATGAGTGCAAGACAATATCAACACTGAAGTTGTACCCTATTTTTCTGATATCTACTATACGATACTTCTGCTTAAACAAAGTATATTACTCCTAAATATCTGAAGGAAATATAACAATATTTTATATACTTGTAAAAGAAAAAAATAATTGTGAATGTTACAGCAACAGACTATTTTTAAACTGAATAGTTGTTCTTTGTGCTTTTAAAAAAATTAAACTCACATTCATGTTGATAAGGTGGCTAATCATATTACTCATGAAGGTAACTTTTCTTTCAGATTGTTCATGCATTCGACCAGCGACTTCGTCATCTTCATCAGGTACCTACAGTGGGAGCGAGAGGGAAGACTCAGAGTGTGAAGATACTTGCGCTAGTCCGAGACTAAGGCGGAGGAACAGACATCATTCTGGTCTTTACTCTTATGCCGACACACTCCCGGAGGTATTTGCGAGGAAACGTTCTTTTTGTTGTAAATAACTCAAATCATAAAGAAAAACGAAATGGTTAAATGTATAAAAGTCGCTTCCTATTAAAATTTATCTAAATATAGGTATATAGAACTTATTGAGTGGGACTAATTCAATTATTCATTTGCACCGATAGAGTAATTTGCGTCTATTATTTCACTCCCTAATCAGGAGTGCAAAATATCATTTCAGGGCTTTGCGAGAAGAAGGACTGCATCTATGCAACAATTTCTTAGTTTAAGAAAATTTCAGCATTTCTAACAATATGATATTATTTAAGGTCATTGTAAGAAACTTTTCAAAAGCTTAGGTCGATAATGTCATGGAAATTCTAAGTTAATGGCATTTTCGTTCTTGGTTAAATCCTAAGTTTCATGAATCAAAATAACAATGAAGTTCCATAAAATACGCCTGACTCTGCTAAATCTGAGTTTTGAAGAACCTCGAATTAATATAAGGTAGCGGAAGTATCGGCAAATCAAAGAAGGGTTTCTCATTTATTAAGATGAGAAATAAATTATCCTTTTCTCTCTCTCTCTCCTTCTCTCTCTCTCTCTCTCTCTCTCTCTCTCTCTCTCTCTCTCTCTCTCTCTCTCTCTCTCTCACTCTCTCTCATGATCTGTAGTGGCCGAGAAGCGTCCACCATAACGACAAAAACCTGATCTATTTATTGGTCTCCTTCTAAGCGTTTTCAAGCTAGTTCTTCATTTTATTATTTTCATATATTTCAAACAAGAGTTCATTTAAAATTGAACTATATATATATATATATATACACAACAGATTCAATAATATATCGACCGTTTGATAGAATAGGTGTGTTATCTAATCGGGATTCGGTCAAATTTTCTAGGTTCAAAAATCAAACTCTCATTGCCGACGTTTCGGTTTTTGTGAGATACTAAAAACGGCTTTCCTAAATATTCCGTCATATAAAAAAAAAATTGTTGTATCTTCCATAGTCAAATAACATTTACACCTTGCCAGATTACTTCTGTTTCTTTTCTTTATAAATACTACTTTAATTCACTTAAATTACAACAATTTTATGATACAAAGAGTTCAGACAAGTTTCTCAAAATCATTTAATCAATTAACATTTAATTTTAGTTTAGCATTAAAAATTAATACTTTCAGGCTTCTCGTTTAGCGCTTGTCACAAGTAACATATGGGGAACAAAGTTTCGAATACATGGAATTGGTGACAAACTGGCCTCAAACCTAGGCTATGTGATGTACAAGACAAGCTTGCTACACCTGCAGCCTCGTCAAATGACACTGGTCGTCTGGGGAGAGGGCGTTGTGTGCCCCCCCGGGCATGAGCTCCCCAGCGAAGATGACGACGAAGAGGATGACAGCAAGCCTATTTTAGCTCAGACAGATGTCGTTGCTGTCGCCCCTGTCAGGATCAAATTCAAACTGCCTCCTGGTGAGTCTCATCTCTGACTGACTACTGGATTAGGGAAAAAATCTAGCAGTCAAAATCTTAAACCGTTTGTTTTCAATAGTCACATAATATAGTTTCGTAATATTACTAAGTCACTCATATTTATATTAAACTTATAAGAGCATACAATAAGTATCATTAATCATCATTCTGAAAGTTATATATGAAAATCTTCTTTTTATCTACAATTGTTTAAATTTTAGATAGTTGAAAATAAAACGTTTTTTTCTGAACTATTACGGATTGTTGACCGGGAAAACAATGAGCATTTTATTTGTTTTGTGGTTTGTTCACCAAAAATTTCAAATATTAAAAGTATCTAAAGGAAGGAATTATTAGTACCCTATTTTTCATTTTTTTTTATCGTAATTGTCCCATTGTGGCATCAGAAGTTTGGATTTTGTAACCGTATTGAATTTAATTGCTAATCTTAAGATGTAAAATTATCAAACGTAATAACCATTATTGAAAGTTAATAGCACACAATTAATTTAAACTCGTATGCTATTGTAATATTAATACAAATTTAATAACATAATATATTAACAGATAATAATATTAATGTTCAAGAACATGATAATAGTAGTTAAACAATTATATGTTTTTGAACATTAAAATAGTATTTTAAGTTTATTTCACTATTTCATTCATTGTAATAAATGTATATAACTATGAATTTGTTTTTATTTAGTTATATGGTTTAAAGATGATAATATCTACTGACCGTCAAAACTTACTAAGATCATGAGGGTATAAATATATGGCTAGCTTTTGTGATGATTTTTAGGGTTTCAAAACGGTGCAAGCGACTCCAAGAACTTAGGAGGTCCTTCAAGTGGCAAAGACTGGTTGACTAACCCACGGTCGTATAGTATAAGAGAATGTGACTGCGGACCAGTGGAGGAAGAGGCGTCGAGGAGAACGGGTGTCGTGCGGTCATGCAGCGTAGGATATTTGGACCTTGTTGAGACAGCCGGTACCTCGAACATCAGGCTGGTGCTGTTCAAGCAAAAGGCATCCCGGCCCGTCAGACTGACCACCAAGAGCCGCAGTCTCGACTCTTCTGACATAGCCGTCGCATCCGTGACCACACCCCACCCGCGCCCACCAGCGCCATCCTCATCGCCGTCCAGTCCGGCCGCAGTCAAGAAGAAAAGGAACCTTTCGCAGTCCCCAATCAGGTCTCACGTTTGATATTTACCATTGTCTTTATTATTGTCTGCAGAGCCACAATTAACGTCTATGTCCTCAGGGCGCGGATCATGAGTTCACCCCTGATGCCTCGCAGACTTAGAACCAAGAGACCTGATGCTGAAGGCTACCAGGACCTTGAAAGTTTTCAGAAGGCACAACTTAGAAATAAAGTAACATCACTTATCTTCATTATTAATTAGTATCAACAGGGTAATCAGGTAATCATAAGGGTAATGCTCCACTGGAACAACATTCTTTAGTAGTTAGATAGATTAGCAACCAACTTAGATAGATTAGATTATGAAACCAACTTTAATATATGTTAAATAGCAGTTAGTAATCAATAATCATAGTCAGACATATATATTTCTTATAATCGTCTTTATATAATAATCAATTAATACAATAAATTAAAAGATATTACTTGACTTTGCAGTTATAACGAGAAGTTTGATTCTTCACAAACATGTAAACGAACCAGAAGCGTTTTATTGCTAACTGGTTAGAACCTGCTTTGTTCCGGTGGAGTGGTTTAGTAAGTCTTGTTACGACATTGTTCTGTAATTGGTTGTCAATTCGTCTCTTAGTCTTATAGTGACTGTTTTGCCATAGTGCCCTTACTGGTTGTCATACGGTTTAAGAAGACCTGAAAACACGTATCTGCCGCACCTGAAAGTACGACAACACACTACTATGAACTGATACTTTTTTCAACTTAACCAACATTAACCGGACTTTTTGATGTTTTTGAATTTTCGAGTTCTGAATTAAAATACTAATGTTTTTTTGTAAAGTTGTTATCTAAGTTGTTTGTTTTTATAGTAGTAACTTTAGTCAGTCAGGTAGTTAACTTTTTTTTTCTAATATACGCCAGTCAATACGTTAATCATGTAGTCTGTTTCGTCATATTTTTTTATGATGAATTTATATTGATAAAAATACGGGAAGAATGGTATATAAAAAGATATGGGATTG
The DNA here is from genome assembly GCA_026182355.1 of Hermatobates lingyangjiaoensis. Taxonomy (NCBI): domain Eukaryota; kingdom Metazoa; phylum Arthropoda; class Insecta; order Hemiptera; family Hermatobatidae; genus Hermatobates; species Hermatobates lingyangjiaoensis. The sequence continues at coordinate 1,273,926 of JAPFBL010001922.1, forward strand.
TCGTTATACGTATGTCTGTAAAAGAAATATCAAGTCGATAATTTCTAGATATAGAAATAGAAATTCATGGGGGGGGGGGGGGACAAATGTTACAGAGATCACAACCGTGGGAATCCACGATTGGGGTTGTAAGTAAAGTTTCTTCCACAAATAAATATTACTGAAGAGTATAATCACTTTTCAGAGCTCACCTTCTTTATAAGCTGGCTAAGAAGGAATATACAGAATAAATACTATAGTTATAAGTATTGGATTCTATTATGCAGACATGAATAGAAGATATAATTAAGGCAGGTAAGATGCAGAACTTTAGTGGTTTTAGTTCAAGCAGGGGTATTCCACAATTAGCAGTGTTGTCAAGGTGGTCAATGCGTTAAGTGATAACAGTCTTATCATTCAAAAATACAATCTTACAATGAAAAGATCAATTCTCAATTCTTTTGTAATATAATACAATTTTAACTTTTTATTTGTGTTGATTATGTATTTACCATTCATGAGTAAGATGGTAATTGATTGTTGGTTTAGTTTGGTGCTCGTTTCGAAGTAATCGTGGAAACGAACTTCGTTATTACTACTGATGTGAGGAGGATGATGTAGTGATAGTTGATTTGTGGTCGTTTAATAAGGATGTGAAAAAGAGTTTGAAGTTGTTGTCATAAGGACTAGGAGGTGGAATGAAGGCTTCTATGTTGTAAGATACTTTTGTAGTTCTAATGAGACTTTTTCTTCTCTAGCGACGTTGGCGTAGTTGATGTTTTCTTGACTTTGTTGGCAGTTTTTGGAGAAACAGTTACTATTGAGTGAAATAACCATTTCTGCTTCTTTTTGTGGTTCTAACAGCTTTCAGTGATATGGCTGAATAAGCTGGACTAAATAATACCAAAACAGGTTCTAACAGCTTCTGTAGCCTGCGGTATTTGTACATTGACATACAGCTATTTAGTGAACGTATCATTAGTTTTTAGGCAGTTTTCTGATCTGTGTATTCTGTTCATTACACATCATTGGAGTCAGACACGATGGTTTTGGTGTGCCCACAACGCACCACCTCTTACACTGTATACTTTGATTCTCTAACAAAAACTTGGCCATGGAGGAGTTCTCTTAAAGCTCTTGGGTGGTATATTTTCTTATCTCCACTCCGAATGCTTTGGTTATTTCAGTTAAAAAGTATAAAAGAAAACACACCTTATTTATTAATTAAATTTGAAAAACATGGAATGCATAATTACAAAAATGAACTGAATAAACATAAGGCTGACACACTTAATTTTAAGCATAGTGATGATGGAAAAAATACATTTTGTAATTATAAGAGATTTATTTAATTTGAAGTCCCCTGTACCTTTTATTTGGTTTTTCTTTTTATGATTTCTGTATATGCGAATCCAAAATTTTGTACTCATCTTATAAGTTGAATAACTCGACAGACTGAATCAGTTTTGTCTATACTTGTTTTTATTGTTGAATATATACTTATTGTTTTTAAGTATAATTCATTATGGAAAGGGAACTTTATTATACTTAACAAAAATATAGGCATTGATTTTGTTTCTATTTTACTTGTCATTCTAGAGTTTTAACTGTTGTTTATAAAAGTTAAGTTCATTATAAAACATTACAATAAATCTGAGTAGTTGGATTATTAACGTTAATTTTATTAAAATCTCAGAGTTATAAAGAAGTAGTTATCTCAGAAGATTACACTCCTTTCACTTTAACATACTGACAAATTGTATACTTCAATGCATGTTGCAAACCTGACCTTTTTGTTTTGTTTCGTTCTGTTTTTTTTTTTGTATTAATAGTTTCATATACTAAATGACAGCTATTAAATTAATGTTAACATCCCCTGTTTCTTTGCAGTATTAAATGAAAGTCATTGAGCTGAATGTACTTCCATATGAATTACTTTTCCATTACATGTACTAAAATGTAGTAGCCACATTATATCATTCAATCAATTAATTTGATTGTTCGTTGTAAACGGTATAATAGATTTAATTACAATAAAGTTGACTGTAGGCTACTAGTATTTTTAATTCATAACCAGTTAAAAATTTGGAATGCTCTACACTCTACACTGAACTTTGCTATAGGTAAATGCATTACCAAGTTTACTGATTCATTTTAAGAAATCTATGTTTGAATTATAATAAGCGAAATGTTGTATCAAATTGTAAATACTACAATCTGAAATAATGCTACTACTGTTTATATTTAATTTTAATTAAGTTATATAATATAAACTTCAACCTGCACAATTATTTGGTATTATGCAAAGAAATTATCTTTTCGTTGGATCTTTCTTTTCTCCGTACTTTCTATAGTGATATTTTTCATCGTTTTCATGAAAGTTTTTATTAAAAACTTAATCTTTAAATTAGCTGCTTATTTTCAATAGCTCTCCTATTCTTTTAGAAAGTTATAACATTTTCTTGGTGTATGATGATTCAATTTTTTTTTTCATTTATCATAAACAAACTCATTTTTCTTTTTATCGTCCAAATTTGTCTTAATTTTGTATATAGTGTTAATATTTCAGAACCAACATTTCTAGTAACTATAGTTTTTTTTTAACATAGTATAATTAAATAATATTATGTTAAATTTATACATGGCTTTAATTTTGACTATAGTTTGTATAACAATATTACGAGACACCCTTTATACCTACAATGTTATCAGTTAGTCTCAATCCATGCACTCCTGTTTTTGTTAAACTACTTAACTAATATATTATAACATGTCAAACCACTGAATAATTGAAAAAACCTCAGACTAGCCTTTTAATAAATTTTAATAGTTTCATAAATTTGACTTAGTTTTCATAAAAAATCTGTCCAGAAGCACAAAATTTAACCATTTTTTTATAATAGAACCCTCATTTCAGGTAGCTGCATCGTAATTTTAATATCATGTAGTCAGCAGTAATTGTAGTGATCAGTAGTTTAATAAAGCAATTCATTCACAGAAAGCTCTATAATACACCTTTTAACATGCTATGTCGACAAAAAACTATACAGCACACCTTCATTATAATAATCACAACTTTTGACATATGTGAAAAAATATCGTACTCACAATATTTCAAATATAATTTTGACACTTTTAAATTTTTATGTAAACTTGTACATTTCTGGTAATTAAAAAACATGAACTTTTATGCATGCTAAATAATTTCTATCATTAAGTACTCCTTTTAATAAGGGAGTACTTATTAAAAACTTAATAACTTAGTCAGAGAATTATAATGAGTATAATTGAAACAACTCATATTTGTCCTGTAGTTAAGAATTCGTTTCATTAATAATGTGGCACTTAAGTGGCTTTTCTATGATGCAATAATGTCCAAAAGTTATAAAGCATTCTTTCACCATGTAGGCTATTTCTGATAATATAGTATTGTAATAATGTGCTTTCAATCTCACATTAAGGAATATACTTAGCAATTACCTAAGCATAAAATCAAATTGATCTTTCAAATGATGTGACTGGTTGTGGCAGACAATCTTTTGAATATAAACCAAAATAAAAATAGGGTTCATCAACTATACTTTAAAAAGACATTCCTGAAACCACAATAAAGTGCCTGAATTCATTAAAATTCAAATCGACTTTCTTTATGTTTACTATCCTTCATTGTATTAAAGCAAAAATTATTAAGCTTATCACAGCGTTAAATGTATGTATATATATATTAACTATAAACAACATAATAATACATTATCCTACGTCAATTAGTAGTTTTAGTCTTAAAAAAGCCACAAGAGACAACAGCCTGTCCTTAAGAACAATATCCATGCAATGTATACTATAAAATACTAATATTATGAGAACATTAACTGCAAGGTTTCAACCTTCTTTCATTACTAGAAGAGTTTTGGTAAGTAGTTTGTTTGGATATAAGGGACTACTCTGCAGCGTTCCATATTTTATGTCTCTGAAAGACCATAATTACATGTAAAAAAACTATACTTGTATATTTTGCTTTCTATAACTTGGGTCTATTTAATTTTTATAATTCGACAAAACCTTAGACAGTAGGGTATTCACTGTCTATTTAGACATGCACACATAAATTGTTCATCTGGGAATTGGTAAATATATATTTCACAAGCACGTAAAAACATTACTCCTAGTCTGCAAAATGTCAGCTATTGATTAAAAAGTTGACCTTTGATGACTTTAATTTATAACTGCCTTTGACTAATTAACTCATTAGTGATATGGGAGATAATGACTGAATTGTGTACAACTTAAAAAGAACCCCACTCTTACACCTAGGAAGCACTAAAGGCAAACAACTGAAAGTGTTCATGTTTGATAGTGACAAATAAATAATTTATAGCCATCACATGATTTTTGAGCAGGTACTTTAAAATGATAGTCACAACTTTTCAATATTTATTTAATTTTGCCTCTTGAGTATTTATTAGCTGTTTTAGTTGTCAGTTGGGTCATAACACTCCCTGATTGCTTGTTTATAATATTATAAGTGTTATCAATTTTCTAGCTTTTTCAATTACCACGCACTGTATTACCCTGAAGATAACAGAAGTAGACATAGAGACTTACAGTATTAATATTCTAATAATAAAACAAGAAGCAGATAATGTAATATATAATTACAGATTGAAACAACAGCTAAAAGAAAGGAGTTCATTATGCACAATAAAGCACCTATGTGGAACGAAACAAGCCAGGTGTATCAACTTGATTTCGGTGGCAGAGTTACTCAGGAGTCAGCAAAAAACTTTCAAGTTGAATTCAGAGGGAAACAGGTAATCCAAGAAAAAATTATAATGACTGACTTATATTTTTACTAGCGGAGTAGATCAATACTTCACAATATGTTAATAATAATCTATTATGACAATTCTATAATTTTATTAGATTATATTTTTTATGAAATTCATTGTGTTAATGGTTTATACCTTGCAAGCTAATAATCATTAAGCGTTTAAATATATAGAATATCTATCTAACCATAGGGTGTTGAGAAAAAATGGCACATAAACAACACCCTTACATTAACGTTATCATAAAAATTGGAAAAAATAATTTAATTCTTGGGGCATTAAAACATGGGAATCTGTCAAAAATCCCAATTATTAATTTTCAAGTTTACTACTTATACTTTATCTAATAAAATTTAGAGGGAGTCAAACTAATTATATGTTATAACATAATTATTTAGAGAGACACCTAAATATATATTTTAAAATGTAAAAATTATAAATTTTATCATAAGAATTACAGCAATTAAACAACGTAGAATTATCTTCCAGAAGCTGAAGTGTTTGTTATGTTTCAAGATAAAGTATTTCATATGTAGCACTGTGAAGAAATAAGCACTTTCTTGAATTTAAGATAAATAGTTATCATAATTTATTCATACACACTCACTCACATAAAAACATACGATTACTTGTGATGTACAGGATTAGAAAGTGATATACTTGAAAATGTAAAAAAAAAGACTGAATTAGGAGTAAATACATGCAAACAGTTAATAACACAGACGTTAGTAAACATTGTATTATTATAAAAGTCTTTCTTACCTCGTGAATCGATGGTTACAGTCGCCCAGCCGGTTATGAACTTCGTACATGTTTACGTGGGACTGATAATTGTATAAGAACCCTGGGAATAAATACCTAATGAACAAGTAATTCCAATATATCCTAAATTTGCTATTATTAATTTTAGATATATTTTATATATTATCTGATTTTATTTTCTTACAATTTGAATTGTCGTTGTTCAGTTCTCTTTTTAGTTTTATTAATTGTTTAAATAGTATATCCGAATGCTCATTAATTTTTAAATTATCTGTTTTTTGTGGTTATTTGTTTTAACTTTTTCTATTATATTTAATCTTGGTCCTTTCGGTCCTGTTTTTTAATAAATGCGTTGACTTTTTAAATTATTAATTTTTGATGGTTTAATGTCCATATATATTTAAGTGGTTAGCATAATTTGAATTATTTACGTAATCTTTAATGTCTTCTTTAATCCGTTGTTTTAATGTTCTACCAGTTCACTCTATATATGCATGTCTACAATCATTACATTTTAATTTATATACACAGCTTTTACCATGTTTATTAGTTTTATAATCTATCGTTTCGATATTTACTTTTAAATTGTTAGTTTTATTAGTAATTGTTAGTTTTATTTTGTACTGTTTTAAAAATTTTTGATTAACTTCTCCTGCGTAAGTTACAGACGCGTATTTATTATTATTGGTATTTTTGTTACATTCCTTTACTTAATAAGGTTGAGTTATATCCATTTTTAATAGATATTGTTTTTATTGTATTTAGTTCTTTATTCATAGGGAATTCTTATTAGTCCATCTATCATATAATAAAAGACATATAATGTTGTGGTGGGTGAATGGAAGGTTTATAGATTGTTATATTCGTCGTACTTAATTGGTTTCTTTATATTTTAAAATTTAGATTATTTCTACTTTTTTCTGGTTAAATCCATGAAAAATTGTATCGTTTATTTCTATTTCATATGTAATTTTAATTTTATCAATTAATGGATTGAGGTAATTATTTATATCTAATATTTTACCTTCATTTATGTTATCTATGACTAGGAAGGAATCATCCACATATCTACTGCAATGGATAATATCGAATTTTCCTTCTAAACGATTATCAAATAGCTTTTGTAATTCTTGCAGGAAAATATCTGATAAAATTGCAGATAGTGGATTTCCCATAACTAATCCATCTTTTGCTGAGAAGAATTTCAGCAAAAATTAAATTTAAAAAAGTTATTAACGAAAATTAATTATTATTATTATTAAATTTAAAATAACTAAGCTTAAGGATTTACTTATTTATTGAGTGTGATTATAGCACTGCATCCTAAGAACTATTGTACTTTCCCCTCTTCTGTACTATAGTACCCCAGATAGCTTCAACGCCTCCAAGAAGCTCAGCACTTTTGCTGGGTCCAACCGTTAAAGCTCTTCTATGGTTTTGTTGGGTGTCCCGAACCACCTGCATCTGTGTAGCACAGTCTCTTGACAATCAGCCAGCAGGTGCAACTGTGTTTCTTCCTCCACTTTGCAGAATCTGCACAAACCATCATTGATAATGCCCATTCTTCCCAAGATAGCCATTAAATTTGTAGTGACCCGTTATAAATCCGGTTGAAATGATTGAGGATAGTATTTGTTACTTTTATAAGTTCATCTATATTACTGTTTTGGTTATCATCTTAGTTATTTTACGTATTTTTTTTAATACTTTCTTCAAAATGAATTGAAGTGTATAAGTTTTTATATCCAATGATATTAATTTAGTTGTTCGTTTATATTTGTGTCTTTTAATTTATTTATTAGTTCTATGGAGTTCGAGTCTAGTAATTTAACCTTTTGTTTTATTATTTTAGCTATTTCTCTTGAGATTTTATAAACAGGGGCATTTCTATAATTTATTCCCGGTCTGATTGGTTCACCTAATTCTATGCAGCTTAATTAGTGGCTTTAATTCAGAAATACTTGGGTTTATGATAATATAATATTACTAACCCCTGCGCTACTAACAATTTGCTTGCATTTAACTCAACCAGTCTGGCTAAGATTATGCTAAATTTGAACGGCTTAAAAAGAAAGTATTGATTACTTATACTAATATTTAGTTTAACAAGTTAACAATATTGTTTTGGACAATATTGAATCATGGAAAGGTACTTTATATCATAACTGGTTACTTATTTTTTCCATTTTTTGGGTAATTCTAGAAATTTAGTGTTTTTCATTCAGTAGGTCCGTTATGTAAGTATTGAAGCTGTGAGTATGTTCTCCTTGAATTCATTGTTGTATTTGATAAACTTTATTTATGAAAATATCCAAAGTAAAAATAAGCAATTTCTTAGTAGAAAATTTATTTTAATATTATGATAGTTATCGGTAATCAGTTATCATTTGCAATACTCCTAATTACTATTCTAAGATAATTAGTTGAAAAAATTACACGTACAACCTCATCATTTAATGATTAAATGTAAGAGTTAAGAGATAACATACTAAAAGTATAAATAACTATTTATAATATTCACAGTTATTTATTATGTTTTAAAATCTTTTCCAAATGATTAACAAAACAAAATAACATTATAACATTATAACTACGCTAACTCCACTTCACCCACTGATAAATCATCATATGGCATTATAATTTCTTTCATTAGATTTAATGATATAATTAGTAGCTATCAAATGAATGTTATAACTCTAACTTGTTAATTGAGGTTTTTTGCCTGATTATATGACTGTCAATTAATTGCTAATATGTTGTTATTTTACCGCTAATTTTCACAATTATCTCAGTCATCGAAAGCAACAGTTTCATCCAATCATTCACTAATAATCTTCTAAACTAACAAACCATTGTTATTGTTTTATGTTTTTGCCGCAATAAGGTCTTGTGTTTTGGGTTTCTATTTGAGAATATCCTTAGAACACAATTGTTCCAGGTAATGCAGTTTGGTAGGATTGACGGCAATGCCTACACCCTAGACTTCCAGTATCCATTCTCAGCAGTTCAAGCATTTGCAGTGGCTCTGGCTAACGTAACGCAACGTCTCAAATGAGTCCCTGCTCCTATTTTTAATTCTCTTATCTGTCCTTAAAGGACTTTCTATTTTCTGATAATCAGAAGCAATTATGTATAAAATATAAATAACTAAAGAGTATTCTTATTCTTCGCCCAATATTGAAGGCAGCATTTCCCAAATACATATTCCAGAATACACAAGTTATCAAATAATAATATCAAAAGTAAAATAATAAAAGATAACCACATTTTTAATCTCTCAGCCTGGACCAATATTGTTTCAATATGTTTACTGAAACATAAATTCAGAAAGTATTTCATATAAAATATTCGAATTTCTATGATTTAAGGTCATGTTCTTTACTTTTTTTTATATAGATTAAATTTCCTGTTCCTATTTTATTGAAAAAAATCATCCGGTGTGTTTGTATTATGGGAATATAAACCCATAGAAAACTTACTTCATTCAAGATTAGAGATTTTAAATCATTTTAAGAATGGCTGTTAATTGTTCTACAACGTCATAGATAGCAGCACGCCCTAGTATAAGTAGACTAAATATATGATTTTACTTGTATGTATACCTTTATAATATTACCTAGTACTTGAAAATTTGTATATACAGTTGGATCGAAGTGATGTTTAGAATACACAACTTTCAACAATAACAATATGATTCAATTTAATTGTAACAATGTAATTAAAGGAATATTGCATGCAGTGATTTGATGAAAATCTGTATAGAATTTTTAACTGGATAAACATTATCCTCATTCCATGTCCATATTGTCATTGATATCAAGTATTTTGTCACAAATCAATAGTATATGATGTAGTCAGTAACTAAAACTAAATTAAAATTAAATTCCATGAGAAACATCGAATTATTTTGAAATGGTGTAAATAAAAAATAGAGAAAGTCTGGGAAATGTTGCCTGTTTCGTTGAATAGAAATAAAAGTGAAGTATAAATTGATCAATTCAATTTTTAAAGAATAAATTTCGTAAAGTATTAATAGTTTCTGTATTTTACTTAAAAAGAACCTTCTTGTAAAATTTACTTTTCATGGAAGATTCTGATTATCTAATTACTCATTTCAATTTCACCGTGATTTTAAATATTTCAGTTTTTTAATAAACCTAATTAAATGTAATTACCAGTACTTAGTGTTACATAGAAATCACTGAGACAGAGAAATATGTAGAACAATAATTGTCCTTCTTACTACATTAATTCTATTTATGGTGTCTCAATTTATATTTGCAAATATGTTTTTATTTAAACACATTTATACTATTATTTGTTTTTTTAAGACTTAAGTTCTATTGACGTTTTAAAGTAGCACTTGAAATTAATTATTATAGCTCAAATTCCTGGTAAATCAAACAACAGTATCCTGGTTACATCTTGTAAATATAAAATATTCTACTACCTAGTAGTAAAACTAGATGTTTTAAAAAGTATGTTCACATAATAACAATATTTTCGTGCAAAGGATAGAATGTTCAATTTCAATGATTATTGTTATTATTATTAATTATTATTGTTATTATTATTATTATATATAGGTTAACAGAAAAAAGAAACACCGAAAAACAGAAGAGGGAATGTTAATATGTTGCAAACCTCTAAAGCTGATATCCTTTTATTCTGCTGATGACAGATCTCAAATGTAATAAACTAAGAGAGTTGTCTGTTTTTGTTAGTTAAAAAATTTTCTGACTAAGTCGGTTCACATAAAATTAATTTGAAATTCAACTAAAAATTCTGACATGAACTTCCAATGTGTTCTCTAAGAAACCAAATACAATTATACGTATGGACGCCTTCTACCACTACTTAAAAATAAAATTTACCCACATTCTCCCATAAATATTTATTCTTATATTTATATTTTTTTTCTAGTCATTTTAAATATTTTACAATAATTTTTGGGCCTAAATATATATAAAGAAATAAATTATTAGGTAAAATATTGGTATTAATTTATGTGTAGGATGTTAAAAAAACTCTAAGTAGGTCTAAAAATTCTTTATGGTATTAATTAAAAAATTGTGACCCCAAATTTATTGAAAATCAATTTATATGAACAATATTAAAATAATATTTATAGTATTCATTAAATCACACCAAAACAGTTTCTCAAATAGAATATTCTAATACATTTATTCTATTCGTATTTTAAATTAGTAACAATGACTAATTAAATAATGACAATGAAAAATTAAACAGAGGTTGAAATATACTTTAAAATTCTTATTTGCAATAACTCAAGTGCCCAATTATAACTATTCATTTAACCATAAAAATAGGCAATGAGAAATACTTATTTTAATAAAAATGCTTTACATGAAATTAATTTGACAGCACAAATACTTCTCTATTTAATAAATTTAAATATCTATCTAACATTAAATGTTTTTTAAATGTTTATAATTAATTTGAATAATAGTGTTATGCATTTTAAGTGACGAAAATATGTAGTAAACTCAAATTTCATTCTTTTTAAAGAAATGTGTACTTAAAAATAATGTTTGAATGAATCTAAATTATATTTTTAAAAATTTTACTGGTATATATAAAATCTGAAGATTTATTTTGGTGTTTCAAGCAAAATATAGTAGACATGATTTGATAGAATCATGGATTGTTTCTTATATATTTGCTTTTTTTTATAGTATTTAAGAACTCAGTAAAATATGTTGTTTTTTTTAAATAAGTTTTAAAACAAATTATTGTGCTTATTCTTGTCTAAAGAAATTTCAGAAGTATATTTTCCTTCTTTTCTTCATGTATCTTATTAATGGAAAATCAAATCAGTTATTATGTAATTCATTTATGAATTTTTAAAATTCTTCAGAATACTGTATATAAATATAAAAAATGAGAATTATTTAAAAATATGAATAAACACCATTTTATCCAATTTTGTTAACACTACTGAAATTTCTTTAATTCTCCAATTTTTTGTCTTTCTTTATTTCTTCCTTTCTTAAAGTTTATTTTAATGTGTTTTTTTTATTTGTTGCTGAACCTATGGCCGTAGTATTTTATAGTTCGTTTTTTTTTTTGATAAATCAAAAATGATTGTTTTTAGCTCCTTGATAGATAATTGCTGCTGGTTTGATATGACACAAAGTATTTGAGTAAATATATCTTTTTGTTGATAAACCGCCCTCAAAAGAATGTTTCAATATAAATGCTATAAGTAATTATTAATAGTGGTTACAATGATTAAAAGTCGTTACTCTCATCTGTCACTGTAAAAAACAGAGCTCCATATGATAAGTGGTATGGAAGTGCAGTTTTTTATGTCATTAATTCTACTTGCACTAACAATAATTTACCAGTTTCCCAAGGATGTTACATATTTCATGATCAATCACTTTGGTTCATTGCCATAAATTATTAACTAATACTTCATAATTTGATTCTTAATTAATTTACAACTTTAACCACTGCTAATTTATTCAAATTAAATTTTGACTACTTAATACTAGTGTATACTTCTTGAAATTATATCTAGTGAATGCTTTATAGATAGCCCGTGTTTTGTATAATTTAAAATATGTGTGTTTCCAAAAATTTTATGGTTGTGACTGCTTCAAAGTATTACATAAAAGCTCATATTTGGGATTTTGCATTTCGTGAAAATCCTGAACTGCTCAGTCCTCTAAAAAATTCTTACGTTTGTAATTTACATAGATAATAAAAATATATTTTACTAATAAAAAATCGCTCTTATAACAGTTATAATAATTGACCTTACAGACCGACACCAATAATTAGAGTTTAACACACCAAACTACTAACTTTCAAGTCACTCCCTAAAACAAATCAACGAAATTCTTTAATGTATCACCGACCCTCATCATGTTAAAATGTTCCATGAGAATTTATGTATTTTTTTTAATTCCATAAATATCAAAGAATGTATAGAAAGGAAACGCATGAGAAGTTGGTATAAAAGACTGTTTTATTTGCTGGTGTGTAACAAAAATATTTAAGGCTTTCAATCATTGTGTTTGTGGGAGAAATAGGATGCGATTACTCTTAATATAATTAAACGTGACCGGAAGAATATATTACATTATTATATATATATATTTTAAAATAATATAATATATTATTTGAAAACACAAAACGTAAAATTGGCTTTAATATCAACAATACGAAATCAGAAATGTTAAGTTCAAAAGAAGAGTAGTCGAATTATGATTTCCATTTTCATTTTGAAAGGAATTAGTTCTTTGAGCTGCACGAAATAAAATCAAGATAGAATTTAAACAGAACGAATAGTTAAAGAAATTAACTCATATACTACTCATAAATTACTTTGAAAGTAAACTTAATTGGAAGTCGAAGATTTGCATGAAGCTCAACATTTGTTACGATAACAACTGGTTTAAAGTTTTATATAATTAGTTATCACAATTATTCATTTGATGCTAGTTTCAACCAGAATGGTAGAGTAAAATTAATAATATTTAACATATAATTAGTGAAGTCAATTTATTAATGTCACTATAAATAGAAATATTAGATATATCAGGCATTGTAAGTGAGATTATAACACTAATTATATTATGCATCTTTCTGAGGTAAAGAAATAACAGAAAATATAAGTTATGAAAATAACAATAATATTTTTTAATTACTATAATGAGTTTTTTTTTACATTTAAAGGATGAAATATATAATAATGTTTCATTCAGTTTATTGACTCATTCTGTTATAATATAACAGAATCGACATCTCTATAACGTGACTTTAATGATATTTGTTATTAAATTATTATTAAACCATTGAATGTTTCTTACTAATCATAATGAAGAAAAATATACTACAAAACAGAGTCATTTGATTATTAAACCAATATTCATTACAGAAATATTAACAAGTAAAATTATTTATTTTTGGATGAACGTCAAAAATGAAATAGTCTTATGAACAAGAAACACTATGGTGGAAATATTAAACACATGAAAAGTGTTTTTAAATTTAATTTTAAGTGTGATATTTTATATTAGTGACACTTTAAGGCCATAACAATGTACATAAATAACCTCTCATTTCTCAGCGCCCTCATTTCTTTCCAGTACCTGTAATTCAAGACAAACTTAAACTCAGGATTGACATCAATTTCAATAATAATAACGATTAATATAATATAATAATAATAATAACAGCATTTTTCAGTGAAACAGAGTACATTTATTGTCTGTATAAACTTCATTTCTTTGTAGTACTGATTTTTTTTTTTTTTTGGTTAGAATCATTTATAAAGTTGTATTGAAGATTGTAAAATTTTTCAAAGGTTACTAATTATGTGTAATTCTTTGAAAAAGAATTTTATTGACATGAAATGTATCATTGAGGTTGTGACTTTTTACATTTCTTTTGTATCAATCCTATGATCTCAAATCAATAACTGCAGTATTCATAGAAGTACTAGAATATTTATATATGTCAAACTGGCTTGCCTACATTTCTAGTAGTATACATATATATATTAAACGAATATAAATATTTATATATATATTTTTTAAACAAAATAAGAAACCAGAATTTATAAAAAAAAATAATAATTCATTTTGGTTTGATGAATCAAATCTTGAATGAACTTAAAAACCGTTTTGCATAAATGTGGAAGTTATGATGTCTAAAGAGCTACAAAAAGGTAAATAAGTTGTGAAGTTAATTATATACACAGAGTGACTTACTTAAATTCAGAGTAATGAAATAAGCTATTTTAAGTCTTTTTTTAGAAACGCTGTTTTTCAAATTATGTTTTATATTTTTTGTTAATAAAAATTAATATTAAGCCATTTTTAATTGATGTATTTATATTAGTACCTTTATTATTATTATTTTAGAGTTGAAAAAATTACTGACGTACACAATAATATTTTCTGTTTTATTTTTTCATGTTAATAAAAATGTCAGATATAGATTTCTTAAGACTGACTTTTACTCAAAAATATAAATGTTTTCATAACATTAATCAATACTGAATGATATTGCATATATATTATATATTCTTTAAGCTCTCCCAATCCCAAAATGGAAAAAACATTTTGACAATATAAGCAAAATTTTTAAAGAATCCTTATTTTCCATTATTCGTAATAGTAGTGTCTATTTCTTGTATAAATTATGTCTCTTTGATAATTAACCATTAGTTAAATTTTGTCATATTTATTCGTTGAGTAATTGTGTAGTTAAACAAAATGTCAAATTTGCTATTATTCCATATCATTTGTATGAAATACATATCAAAATAGTAAATTAACTTATAACTAAGTGAGTGAAGTTGACTAGTTGTAACTTCATTTGTCACGTGTACATATTGTTAATGGCTCATTGTTGATCAGCTAGACCAAGCACAGGCCTATGTCACTTAAAAATTACGTTCATCATAAAGTTTCACTCTAATCCTGCTTTACAAAATGGTGCAATCAACAGTAAATCATTAGTTACGCTTTTCTTGTTTTTTATTACAATATTAATATTTTGTTGCATATTAATGTTTTAGAAATACTTTTATTTCGATTGTAGTATCACATTTGTTGCTTAGTATTGTACTATGTAAAGAATACCCTGTCATATAGTATCTACAATAAATGTTATGTTCTTAATAAATTTTTTGTTACCAACTAATAATTCTATTATTTTACTCCAACTGCCCATTAATAAAACTAAAGCTGTTAAACCCTTATCTAAAATTATTGTCAAATGTATTTCATTTTGCATAATATTTTGTAAAGTAAATAAAGTCAGTAATGGTTTACTATTCAAAGAACGTTTTTATTATTTTGTTTGCAGAATGCAGTAAAAGTGTTAAGATTTATAGTGAAAGGTAATTTCCAAAACAATTTGCTCATTTTTAAAAGAAATTCATACTTTATTAGTCTCTAAATCAACGTTATTTGAAAAAAAATTATGTTCTTTTTTATTTATTACATATTGTCAACATTTTACTGAAAATTAAAGAAAACTGCATGAATGGTGCTCCTAATTATAAAATGAAGTAAGAAATAAAAAGATATACATGCAGTTTTTTTTTTAAAAAAAAAACATATTTTATGTGAAGTGAAAATTGGTAAAATCTGTAACTTTAATTTTACTTAGATTGTAGGGTTAATACCAAACCTCAAATATATAATTAACGTTTAATTAAAGTTACTACCATAAACAACCACACATATTTGTGATCTATATTAATTCATCATTAAACCCGTGATGGAAATTAATGATACAAAAAGCCACAAGGAAAAATAAAAGAAAACAAGGAAAATATGCTCTCATGCCTTTCATTTTATGTCATCAGAGAGTGACTCTTTTTAAACAAAAAGTAGTGACCTGTTAGAAGACAAGAAGAGTCGAGTGCTTTGTTTCAGCATATCAAAAATATGAATCATTTAGTAAAATGGGAGTAAGTATACCAAGGAAATGTTTTTTCTAGCTTTGATCTTGAAAGGAACAATAGTTGAAATTGCTTTGACCAAAAATAAATTTGAAACTCTCATTAGCAGTAACCCAGGCCTCTTTGGATTAGATAAATTTTTAATTGAGAGAATAGTTAAACAAACTGGACTCTTGGTAATGCGCAATGGAATAATATGAATCTAACCATATTAGTGATTCTTCCTCCATAACATGTGGTTTTCTTTCCCTTTTAATTTACGTGTGTTAATCTTATATTCCTATATTTTCTTTATGTGTGTTCCATTTTTTATTCTCTTCTGGAACTTTATATCTTTTAATTATTTGTATTTTTACCTTCAATTAGTGCCTGTTTGTAACCTTCTTGTAACCTCTTTTGTATTTATAATGCAGCCGCTTTCTGATCACATAGTGTAAAACGTTTCAGTATTTTTATTATTTATGATTATTCCTTCCCTGACTTTTTGTTGCGTATATATCAACACTTTAAAAGAAGTAGGTGGTTTTATTTCACAAGTTTAATAATGTTTAAGTTTCACATGTTATGTATATAAAGAAGCCAAAAAAAGTATCAACAATTTCAGCTTGATTCAAATTATTTTTAATGTAAATTGTAATCAGAGCTAAATCAAAACTTTTGGCTAAAATATTTGTGTTTGATATACATCGGCAATCCGCTGCCATCCAATATTACTTTGTTAAGTTATAAAACTTCATACTGAAGGGGTGTCAACAACACTTGATAAATTTAATGATTTCACAACAAGCAGATAGAAAGTGGATTTACAGGATACATAATCGTGTTATATTTTTATTGTTGTTGCAGTCTAGTGTTGTTTGATGAGCTTGAGGGCCTAACTTCGTTTTCCCAGCACACTTGCTTCAGTAGAGGCTCACTCTGAGAAAGTTCAGCCCTGGGTCTTTTTGTTGATCCTTTCACTAAAATAAATTAATTATAATTAATATCAAACCTCACTAATACAACAATTATTAATATAATTTTAAAAGTACATCCTGATGGTCCAGCAATTACTTTGAATTATATATACCATATATATCTATAAAATAAAGTTCAAATATATGTCTATTTGTGTGAGTGTCCATAAATATATTGGACGAAAGAAATATAGACGCCTTTATAAAAACAAGCGTATTCCTATACACAATTTTCAGAGGATGACAATAAAAGTGGTCCCAGTGCCTAAATGCTCCCTTACTGTGTTATGGGGGCTAGATATCGACATTGAAATTTTATATATCTGGATTGAATTTAAATCAGCTGTATAGATACTAAATTTTGAAATGAAAATTGACTGACTTGAGGCAACAAGTTAAAAAATCCTTTCACACATTGGATGAATACACTATTCAGTATTAATAAACCATTATTTACTTAATTTCTGAAGGTTTTAATAAGAAGTAAGTCCAAAAGTAAATTACAAAACGCTCCACATTATTAATTATTAATAATAATTATTATTATTAATAATAATGAACTCAAGTTTTGGAACACAAACATTAGATAGGAATAATTTTTTACAATGTTGATTATTTCTTAAACTTTTATAATCATATCGCTTTATTCTCTGAATGACATTGCATTGTGAATGACTGTGATAATAAGATTATTCTATATAATCCAGTATATCTGAATTTCAGTATAGGTATTTTTGTTATTGTTGTTGGTGATTTTAGAATTAAAATTTATTATACACATTACCTAATATTTAGCAAATAGAACATAGTTAATTAATTAATAGTAATATCAATAAAAACTAAAAATTTCTATTTCAATTTATCCAAAACATTGGAGTTCGGAAACAATGAATTAAACATAGTTCTATTAAAATAAACATTTGTCTGACGAGTAACCATATTAAATTTATTGGAACAAAAATTATTGAAACACATTCATTAGACAGCATCCTTCAACCTGTCCAGCTATCATAAGTTATATGGTTGTTTGCTGTTTTTTTTTTATATATAGTACATACATGTTTTTCTTTTTATAACATTTTACTGCTCTTACATATTTTATTAACTTTTTAAAATATCTACGAATTTTTTTTATTAAACTTTAAAACAAGGATATTGTTGAGTTCATTCTATTAAAAAAATGAGTAGTGTAGTTAATCCATTATTCCAAAGTTGGGTTTTCAGTTTTTATAGCTGTGTAGCGGAATTTCTTGAACAGTTTTTTTTCTATAGCACTAATGTTAGTTTGCCTTTTCTACAATATGTCTCTTTTCTATAGTTAGCCGTTTATGATTAAAAGAAATACTCTGAAATCATAAAATATACCATAATAACAATGTTGGTCTATTGTAAATTCAAGGAAAAAAAGCATTCAGCTCTTTTTCTCAAAAGGTAATATTTTTAGGCATCATTTTATCAACATTTTTATATTTTACTGCAAAACTGTCCTTTCTAGTTATTCAAAAATTTGGTGTTATTTTCAGCTATTTCTGTTCTTAATTTTATATTATCTGAAACTTTCAACGTTTCAGAGTGAATATTGTAAGAGAAAAAAATCATCTAAAATCACATTTTGGCCAAAAAAATTACTTTCCTATGATACAATATTGCTCATAAACAATGAGTCCTTATCTTGACTATAAGTGTTATTTTTGTTTATAGTATGATTTGATCCATGAAATAGTATGGTCTATACAGTTTCACAAACTTTTAGATGTAAATACAAATACTCACCCATCCATACATACAGACATCATCGAAAATACGTTAAAAATTAACTTTTGGGACCTTAAAGTATGTTAATCTATCAAAATTGAACTTTTTCTTAAAAGTATCAGTATTTTACCTTACTGATTACAAAGTACAAAGTAAAAGGATATAACAGAACTTAATCTTCGTTAGTCAATAGAGCCAACTATCCTCAGCTCAGGTAGTTAGACTTCTTTTGAGAGAAAAACTGTTATGAAAATCGATTACAGTTACGAACACTGAAGAAACTAAACATAGAACTTGGTATTAATATTTAATTTAAAAATGTTTAAAAAGATCGTTATATTACTAAGATGACGGTTTCTTGCTATCATTGTATGTAGGTGACATTTTTGTGTTATTGTTATTTATGTTATTTTAGTCATGATTTCATGTGTCATTTATAAAGGAAGTTCTTAGTTCCTTTTAATTAACACAGGAAATCCAATATTTGTGAAATATTTAGAAATGAAGAGGATAAGACAACTAGTTATGAATTATCATTTCTTTTTTTAGATCTCTCAAATTGGATATACATGATCTGCGCTCAACTAGTCAAATTCTGCATTGGTTTTAATACGTTACTTACATTTATATCAAACCACTACTTTCCGTACTTAAATTTGTCCTCTATATTCATTGGTATTAAATAATTTATTTTTCTTATCGGTACTTATACTGACACAAAGTGTAGAATGACTGGGACATTTTTACTAAGAACGAAGGTGACTTGTTAGCCTCCACATCCTGTCTTTCGTCATGTAACCTATAAACATTTAAATATATTGCCATCATAAGAATTAAAAATATACTTACCTTTAGTATCAGTAAATTAAATTATAATATTAAAGAATTTTCTGAAAGAATTACGATACCATGACTAATAGAAAAGCTTAACAGTCACCAGTGAATATATGAGAACATTTAAAATACTACGCTTTTAGAGACTTTGAATCCTCCAGGTCCCTTAGTCACATTTAATATATATATATATATATATTATATATATATAATATCGAACAAGTACCGTGAGAGAAAGTTGAAGGGTTTTCCTGCTGTTGTGTTTCCTGTGTGCTTGTTCGCCCATTCTCTTTTCTCCTGAAGACGGATCATCCAAAAATTTGAGTTTGTAAGTGTGTCTCTTTCTCTCTGTGTGTTGCTTTTCTTCATTTTTGAACTTATATATATATATAAGATTGAATTTACGGCCTAGTGTTTTTTTAATTAATTTCTTGGATAACTTTTCCAAATCCCTTAAGAGTCTTTTAAATTCACCAGGAACTAGGTATATCAACTCACCATACGTTTTGTTTCTAATGCTTTTATTTCTTCCGACGTTTCGGTCGTCTTCGACCATCTAAAGGGTGTAAAACGTATATACAATATCTTAAAAACCATCGAACATGTTCTAAACACTTAACTATAACACTCAAAGTTCATAATGAACTACTAAATAGAATGTAAACATTTAAACTGGCCGGTTGGGATTTCCATTACATGTCAGCAGGTGTCTTCAAATTCTTCTATCCTAGTTAAATTCCCCGTTTGTTGCAACAGTCCCATGTGCAGCTTCAATAAGTTTGTAAAACTTAATATTTGATTATTTATACTGGGCCTCAATAATACTTAATCTGCCATGATCTCTTTCTTGGTATAATATTTCTGACAACACTGAAATATTTCACTGAAAAATTTGAAAAATGCGCAAAATTGATGTAATATTATATAGCAACAATAGCTGTATAACATAATTATACAATATAGATTTAGTATTCAAAGGGAGATAAAATAAAAAAAGCTGATGAAAATAAGAATAAGCAAAAAACACTTTACTTCCATGATTATACTCGTATCTCATACTTTTATATATAGTCATCCAAAAGGTTTCATGCTTTTCCAAACGTAACGCTCTTTCTCTTATACTATGTACTAATTCAAAATAATTTTCAGAGATATCTGAATTTTATAATTGTTTCTTCTACTTTATTAATTGATTTAATGGTAGTTTATTTATTATCAAAATAATGTTATAAAATATTATAATCAAATAATATTTGTTATTGTGATAAAATTATAAAGCAAACATAATCCCTACAAAAAATCAGACCAGCGAATACGGAGGAAGTCCAACTAGGAAAGCTTATGGAATTCCGGTTCAAACGGAACCGGTCCAACATCCACTTATTTGTACCGATATTTTCTCTCACTGGTTTTTAGAACATTCGTAGTTGTCCTAAAAACCTAAATATTTTATTTCATGAGATGACAGTTATGATATTTAAATAATAATATACTTGTCTTCCTCCAACTTTAGCCTAAGCTAAAGTATGAACAATTTATAATTTATTTTTAAATTCATCCTCTAATAATTTCATAATTATTAAAAAAGAAAAAATTCAATTTGAAATTAATTCAACATTGAATTTAAAAAATTAGTGGCAAAATTTTACATTCTTTGAAATAAACTGCTGGCAAGCTGAGCGATACTGGATAGATATACTGGTCTACCCTATATGATCCGTCCTCTAAATAAGGTCAATATATATATATATATATATAGCAAGGTCGTCCTACAGCCTGCTCAGCTCGTATGACACATTCCTGATGATGGCCTGATGATGACAAGTGAAATGTGAATCATGTCTACTATATGACATTTGTTGTACCTGTAGATCAGTATACAGCTGAATTAACTCGGTACCACGCATTCCTAACACACCTGATATAAATGATGAAATTTCTTGAAAAATCAAGTTTTTGAAAATATATATGCTTGTAATTAATTTATAAATGGATAACTAACTTATTTATTTACAAAATTGATAAATTATGATATGGTGTATACTAAGAACAAAATATATGATAACTGTTGTATTGAATACCTCGTCTCTAAGGACGACGACGACCGCCGCGCTATTAGCCACTGTACGTAAGAAGGGCTTGCTGTCCTCTTGAACTCAATACCTTCAACAGAACACATACGTTAATGAATTAAACCCAGCCTGCCTTTCTTAACAATTACTCCTCTTTTACTTACTTTTTTGATTTTTCTGTCTATCTCTCAAATCAATTTCTGTGTTGAGTCCTGGAAAAAAATGAGTATTTTGAAAATTTTTTATTACATTTACTGTATTTTACATTCCTCGCAAGAGGATAGTACATATGTTATGTACAAATCTATATAATATGAAATGAAAATGGTATTTAACAGCAAACTGTTGCTGCTTGCCAGTCGAGCAGAACCCATCTTCTTATTCTTCTCCTGATGACGAAGAAGTAAAAATCATTGAACTTAGATTGTCTGCTGTTTTACGAGTTCTTTTCTTGTAATCGTTTATATGTTCCCCTAATGGACAGTTTCATATTTTGAATTATGTATACATATTCTATGTAGTACAGTGGTACCTTGGTTCTCGACTATAATTCGTTCCAGATTCACCGATTTGGTCAAAAACCAAAACTAATTTCCTCATGTAAAATATATAATGGAAAATGGGATAATCGGTTTGGACAAATAATATAATCGTATTTTTTTTTTTTTTAAATACTGTAGGTTTCTCTGTATAAAAATGTGTCTATGTGCCACCAAAAATACATTATTAAGTCTAAAGTAACTCGGATGACTGTTCGAGTTCCAAAATTTTGTTCAAATTTTGGCAACATAATTTTTTCAAAGTCTGAATTGTTCGAGATCCTAGTCATTCAAACACCGAGTTTCAACTGCATATAATATTAGGTTAAGTAATATATTCTTTCGTTTACATTCCACGACCATATAAGTACGAGGGTCGTCCAGAAAATAAGTTCCGTTTTGGTCTGTAGGGCGGTAGGAGTGGTTTTTGCCAAATCCGGCAACACCGCTCGAAAGAGGAGAGGTGGGGGAATAGAATGAGAGGTGGGGGACCTCAGTCGGTCAATTACCAACGTCAGGGCAGGTAGTTGAAATGGAGCCCTCCATGTCACGTCCCGCCACCTCGATCCCGTTCCCTCTCGAGTTGTTTTGCGCGGAGTGATTCAATTTCTTTATGCACAGGGTTTCAAATCAGTTCAAATTCACGAACAGCTCATTTCTGTTTTTGGAGAAGGTGTAATGAGTGAGGAGATGGGTACGTGAATTTAAGGCGGGAAGACATTCAGCTCTCTAGGGACCCACCGGGCGGAAACTTTCCGAAAGTCAAGTTTTTCCGAGACGATCTCATGGATGAGGGATCGTGAGATGTCTGGGAAACTCAGGTGGAGTTCATCCAGGTTGAACGACGATCTTTGCGAATTGCATTGTCGATTTCTGCGACAATTTCGTCCGTCACAACTGAGGGTCTGCCTCTCCCACTTTCATCCTCAAGTGAATGTCTTCCCGCCTTAAATTCACGTACCCATCTCCTCACCATTGATTCACTCATTACACCTTCTCCATAAACAGAAATGAACTGTTCGTGAATTTGAACTGATTTGAAACCCTGTGCATAAAGAAATTGAATCACTCCGCGCAAAACAACTCGAGAGGGAACGGGATCGAGGTGGCGGGACGTGACATGGAGGGCTCCATTTCAACTACCTGCCCTGACGTTGGTAATTGACCGACTGAGGTCCCCCACCTCTCATTCTATTCCCCCACCTCTCCTCTTTCGAGCGGTGTTGCCGGATTTGGCAAAAACCACTCCTACCGCCCTACAGACCAAAACGGAACTTATTTTCTGGACGACCCTCGTATATATAATTAGAAAAGTTTGTGTTAGTTTATCTATGCTTTGATTTATGGAAGGAATAAATATTATTGTTTGGTGGGAGGTATTCACTCCTAGGGGATTACTTCCTCCTGGAAGGATTATTTCGTTCAGGGAGTTTTTTTCCTAAAAATCTAACTGGAGAACTAGTATGTCTCTGCAGTGAAGGTCTTTGTTCTTATGGTGGTTACTAGTTCGATTATAAGGGTACTCTTGTCTGGTTCAAAGCTGGATTTACGAAGAGACCTGCATTCCAGTTGTCCAGAATACATGTGACTGCATTATACCACTGCACTTGTGTAATAGATGCCGAGCGTGATTCGAGATGAGAGTGTATTGATTCCGTTTTGATTCATTGTCATACAGCTATGTCTTTCGGCCAGATCACTGAAAGTGCACTACATCCTTCCACTGCAGCTCTTACCACCCATCCTTGTCACCTTCTACAAGCTATTGATTTGAACGTCTATCTGTCATAACCCTCTACAGCAGCCACAGAACTTTTAACCATTGTCGTAACCACTTTCGTCGACATCTGACTAGAATTATTTTGAAATATTTCATACTCTAGTTCTATAAGAAGATATGGTAACCGATAATGGACTCTTTTTGAAAGTCTTGCTTACTTTATTATATTAACATAATAATCCAGCAGTTGTGAGACTCTGTTATGCAATAGCTAATTACGTCATGGAGTCTAGTGCATGGAAAACATTCCATGATATAACTACCATGGGTCTGAATGTTAACTTAAAATAATGAGTGAGACGATGTGGAAAGGTCACGTTGCATCTGTTTAAAAGCATAGTTGTCAACTACAGTACTTTATAAGTACAAGACTATCAGCATACGGTGAAGATTTAGCGTTTTACTGACTTTCGAGGCTGTTGTAATCGACTGACTTCTGAAGATAAGGCAGGGCTAGACACTGAGCGAGCCGAGAACGTAACAGGACCATGGCCGTCGTCCTCCTCGTTGTCTGATACATCTGAAACTTGATCATATCTACCTGTAACGTCTTCTTTATTTATTACTATTCATAATCACATTAAAACTTTGCATTTCATAAATAAGATAATTTATGTACTGCAAAGTTATTTAAAAGCAGTCATTTTAAGAACTCAATAATTTAATAATTCTTGTAATGTGACGAGTGTATTTTCCAATTATTTACTGCATAAAAGATTACTTTATTATTTATGTGTTTTTACGACGTTTATTTCCTCCTGAACTACCAACTTTTTATTTTTGACATTTTCTAGTTATTATAGAAGAAATATAAAAATTAAATGAAAACGGATCAGAGGTTTTATAAGTTTAATGATCAATATATATGTCACTTACGCGCTAAAAATACTGCAAATAAAATTGTCAGTTCTGCATAAAAATGGCTCCTTACTGGAGGATGAATTTTACAGGTTTTTTTTTTGACTAAACTGCTCCTGCGAAGGAGAACATTATAGTACAATTTGTGAATTGGAGTGAATAATTTGAGACTATTGGAAGAGTAATAGCCCGAAAAAAAACTCAAATTCGTACTTCTTCTACCTGTTTTGGTTGTTTTGCATGAATTACAAAAAAAAATCTATTAGAATCTTGGAAACTGACCTAATTAACTTTTCCAAATATTAAAGTAAAAATATATTAAAGTATTAAATATATTTTGAATAAAGTAAAAATATATTTTTTAAAAATCTTCAATTTATTTCAAATAGTTAAATTGATTTGTAAATAGTAGACAAATATATGTTACTATTAAGTAGGAAATGATGTAAACTAAAACTTAATATCGATTATGGTGATAAGGGTCGTTCCTAGGAAGGTGCAGTGTCCGGGGGCTACTCAACTACTGTGGGGCCTCCCCCATCCACAAATTATTATGTATATATAAAATTATTATATTGGTTATATTTAACTATGGGTCTATCAATTTGCGGGATTTCGGGCAGGTGTTATAATCTGACATGCCGATGGTATGACAGACTAACAAACGAACGATCATTTGTCCGAGGTCACCATCGTGATTCCGCGGGGCCCAGGGTGGTTACTCCGGTTCGCCCTAGCCATGGAACGGCCTGAAGGTGATCCATGAATATCTTGAATAGGTACACTACATCCTTCATTGCTTTATCGTCCGATTCGGTTAAATAATTGTTGAATGCTTATAAATAGGTGTGATGTGTAGAGTTACATGTTTGTATTAGAGTGATGTGTGTGTGTGTGTGTGTGTGTGTCGTGTGTGTGACATTTTATAGATTAACACATTTAAGAATTAATTTTCTATTTATAACATTTACGTACTAATTTTGTTGTTTCCTACTATAAAGTATAGGGATCATGAAAACAAAATACATTTTCTCATGTTAGGAAAAGGATTAAGTCTCCACACAAAAAAAGATGAAGACACAAAACCTTTTCTGTGTGAAGACTTATTACCACACTATAACAGATTGGACAGTTAATGAAAATACATTTTATATTTTGATTTCATGATTTTTAACACTCCACAAATATCACTCATTGACAAATTATAATGTTGAGCTACTGATATGTATGTCTTGGAGAAAGAATAAATCTTACGCATGTGGGTAATTTTTCATAGAATCCAATCTTTTTCTAATTCTACAAACGTCCAAACTTGAATTATATATGCTTACATGAATACTACATTAGAAAAACTAAGAAAATATAATATTAGAATAGAATATGTTAAAAGAAAAACGACAAATATTAATTTCTATTTGTCAGACTATTCTAGAACAGGGTTTTCCAAAGTTGGCTTCACGGAGTCCTAGAACTCCGTGAGTGAGGCTGAGGGACTCCGGAAGCCCTTTCTTAAAGAAGACCAGATGGCTTATATAGAAAAATGAAATGGCTGTATAAATGTCATTATTGATCTTTTTTTAACCCCAAAAATTATTAGTTATTGTTAAAATTTGGAATTAATGTTTTTTCTTATTTATTTTAGAAAATGTCTTGTTAGTGCTCCGTGAAAAACCTTTACTCTGCTCAGGGGCTTCATGTTTGGAAAACTCTGTTCTCGAACAGTGATTTCATTTTTGCCATACCTGACAAAATTAATATAGCCATATTAAGATAAACGAGTTTTATGAATATGAATATCTATGTGTTTAGTAAAACGCTTAAAGTTTAGTAAAAGAATAATAGAACGTAGGATTAAATGCCAAAATAAACAACAATTCTTTTCACATTTTGCCAAACATTTAGTCATAACTAGCCATAAGTTTCATCTAGATCAAAATATAGAGTTATTGTATAGACAAGTAAATTCCGAAAAAGTGTCTATTTTATGAGTTTAAGAAATCATTGTGCCCATAATTTTTCCCGTTACCTGAATGAACAAATTCCTATTCCACAACATTCCTAAAAAAGATTTTTTATTCTAGTCATAAGTTTTAATTTGTTGTTATACTTTATTTTTCTGTATTTATTTCTAGAGTCAGAAGGCCTTGTCCAAACATGCTGTACCTGCCTTTGAATATGAAACAGAC
This sequence comes from Hermatobates lingyangjiaoensis, assembly GCA_026182355.1. Taxonomy (NCBI): domain Eukaryota; kingdom Metazoa; phylum Arthropoda; class Insecta; order Hemiptera; family Hermatobatidae; genus Hermatobates; species Hermatobates lingyangjiaoensis. Next base: position 1,300,917 of record JAPFBL010001922.1, read on the forward strand.
GAGCACTCCGTACTCCACTCTCAGTGCATCTGGTTGTATCCCAGACTCCCCAGCAAGGTATGTGTTCTCTCTTTCCCTTATCTTTACACTTTATTGTAAAATTATAAATTCTCTCGTGTTATTTCTTTTTTTTTTATTTGAACCTGAAGAAGAAAAATACTTGTTTGAAACGCTTTTCAAGCATGAGTTTCAAACTAAGCTTTTTACTCTACAAAAACGTCTAAACATGACACGTCAAAATAAATCCCAAATTTATTTGTCTTCAAACTGTTTGTTTATATGTATATAGAAAGCAAAGTTGAGTGTAGCCCACCCAATTTTTTTCCTTCTTGTTTAAGAATGTATAATATTTCATTTGTTACTACTTAATTACATTAATGAAATGAATTACTACAAGTTAATAAATAGTATCTGATTGCTGATAGTGATGTGGCAGAAACGGCAAATTTGTCTCATTTCCAACATTTCAAACACTAACGCAACGTCATTACTGTTGTAAAGGATTAACAGTAGCGGTTAAACATAATTTTTTTTTTAACTTTATGCGTAAAACTAAATTTGTGAATTGGGTTTATTAATTTTTATAAATTATATTCGTTTTTATTTTGTACTTTAATTTGAACGAAATTTACTCAAATTTATCTGTAAGAGATTCATAGAATAAGTACCTCATTATTTTAATAATCTGTTACTTGAATTATTATTCTTGTCACCCAGACAAAACCTGGTCACATAAACTAAGCGGAAAAAATTAAAAATTAATAATGAAATTTAGAAATATTTAAAAGAAAAGTATCTACAAATATAGGCAGAAATTTAAGCATGTTTGAGAGAAGCACCATTAACAACGTCTACTAAGAAAAGAAACTACTTCTGCTCGTGAAATGGGCATTATTTAATAACTTCATTGCACTATTAAAGGACTTAGTCCGAAAATTCTTCACTTTTTGAAGGTTTCTTATCACTTTTCCATACGCCATTGTTCCATTGTATTTTATTTTCAAACCGAAAACTGTGGTTCAAAATTTATTCTTGCTTCATATTTATTATTTATTCATCAATTTAAGAACTCAATTTAACAACAATGTTACATTGAATCAATGTATAAAATTCTTCAAAAAACTTGAATGGAGATACTTTTTAAATATCTGTATAGATTTTTTGAAGACATTTATGAGTATTTTTTTATATAAATTATGAAATAAATATATATATATTGTGAAAAAAATATTATTACTTAATATGTTCTGCCATTGAGAAATAATTATTTTTAGGAATTTTGGTTTCGTATAAAAATTATTCCTCATCGTCTAGAATATACGCTTTAAAAATTTTTAGTTGTAATTTAAATATATAAATGAACTGCAGTTAGCTCTAGAAAGAAAATAATAGACTGTCCTCTGCTTTGAAAAAATGCTTTATGGAGAATTCATATATGCTTAGGCTTTTAATATGCTTAGGAGAGGTTCCTAGAGTGAAAAAAGACTGTACTTTTTAGAATTATTAACAGTAAACTACGAATTACTACGTCTTACACAGTTTGTTATAAATTTGAAAAGCGTAGTCTAGCCACCTTTCCCAGAATAGTGGACTGTTCACGTCAGACTCATATCTTATCTCCCTGTAAATGAAAAGAGAAAAATTACTGATTAAATTTTTTGAAACTACCTTTAAATAATAGTTCAACATCATCGTCATCAGGAGAAGAGAAGAAGAAGATAATCTTCAAACTAGGCTAGTAGTTTTTTGTCAGCCGAGAAGAACTCATCTTCTTCTTCTTCTCCTTCTCCTCATGACGACGAGGTCGAAATATTCATGAGAGTTGTGTATTACTTCTACGTGTTTTTTTAAAAATCGTTTAATAAATAATTGTGTATTCTAAAAAATAAAATAACTGTATCACACTTTTTCATATATAAACTATCACTATCACACATTACAGTATAAATAAAATAATATCAATATTAGTAACAAAATACTTTTTTTAATAGTGTAATTTTATAATGATCTTAATTTGGTAACTGAGCAAAACAAAAGTTATTATTATTAAGCAAACGATCAACTGGAATAAGTGCAAAGTTAGTGGAACAAGTCTATCGATGGGTGACAAAGTTGATGCCATTTTCAGTGTGATCAACCGAGGTGCCATGGTAATAATGAAATAAGGATGATCTTAGATCGTGTGTATAGAAGGTTCTGGATCTTGTAGGTAGAGGTTTATACTGGTTTGTACAGGTTAGAGGTAAGATCGGGTCTAAAAATCCAGCCCAACCGACCCAGACCCAACCCGACCGGACTCGATCGGGTGTATATTGGGTACATATTGGAGTTTATTCTCCATCAGCAAAGCAAATCTCGGTCATCTGTTTTATCTAAATTATATTTATTCTCTAACAATTATTCCTTAATTTAATATCCATAAAGCGTTTTAGTATACATAATATATAAATACATATTTAATAAAAAAAAAGTTAGCCAGAGAAAACCCGGGCCTGACCAGACCCGACCCGAACGTAATAATTGACATTTGGCCCCGACCAGACCCGACCCGAACGTAATAATTGACATTTGAGCCCTACCTGGCCCGAATTTCGGGTTGGGTCGGGCTCGGACTCGATATCAGGCTTAGGATCTTACGTCTAGTACAGGTAAAAGAAAGAGTACATGATCGAAAACAGTTTAGACATGCTCATGCTAAAATAATAGGAAGAAAGAGGAAGGCGATAATATAAAATAAAGAAAGTGGAGAGATAAGTAATAAAAAATAAATAAGTAACAACTAAATTAATAATAAAAATAAATAGAAGTAAGAAAAATATTCAAAAGTTTCAGAAAAATTGCTTAAATAAAAACTAAATATATTACATACTAAAATAATTAATGTATCTGTTTATTATAACGTGTTTAGTTTTTTATTAAAGTATTATTTTTTGACTTTTCACTACTCTATCTTGATTTATATATCTACATTTTTGCAATTGTTTCATTAGTTATTTCTTTTTATCTTACTCTTCGTTTTTCTTCCCTCTTCATTTGCTCTTGCTTTATTTTCCTGCCGTGTTTCCAATCACTAGGTTAAAAGAATAAACGGGCATTTATCCATGCTTAAACAAGTACATAGCAAACAAATATTATGTACACTAGAGTGTACGCCGTAATTATCAATCCCAGACTAGAAGCAGAGTACAGTTCAATCAGGTATTGTGTTGCTCAATGAGGGAAATAAGTAAGTACAACCAGTTTGTACATTAGTGTGTTGTGTAAAAGAGTTTTCCTAGTTGCATAGTCTACATAGGTCACGAGTTATAACATAGTCCTTGCTTTTAATATTCAGATATCCTGAAAGAGGTGAAGACGGAAGATCACCTTATACAGGTGTTGGAAAATATTCACTCTTGTATTAACTGCTTGGACTAGGAATTTGAGGAAACAAGCATATTTTTTGTCTTCCTTGATGGTAATCGAATGGTGGACTTCCTTCTAACATCATGTTGTATATCCACTTTGTTGCGTAAAAAGGAATCCTGGTTATTAGGCAAACATATATATTCTGAGCAAATTGGATACTGGTCAAGAACGTCGTTATAGCATTGAACCGGGCCAAACATCTATATGCCGTAGTTGAACGAAAGATCACCTCATAGATGAGATGTTTCACTGTTTAAGGCAGGTTTATCAAACAGTGCACCGGGATACTCAGATACGCAAGGAAAAAGAAGATTATATTTAATCTTTAAGAAATTTGAATGAATTTCTTAATTTGATGCTATCCCAGATACGTGGTTTCTATATCAGAGGAAAGTTTTGGTCAGTTAACTTTTTAAACTATCGTAAGAAATTCAGCCAAAAAAGTATTGATAGTCACATTACAATTTTCTTAATGTTATCTCTGAGAACAAGGTTTTTCTAGCTTCAATAGTATTAAAATCGAAGGTGCGCTCCAGATTATTCTTAATTCATGAATGCGTTATGTGGTAAAAAATATTGAGAAGAACACACATTGCACTTGAGGTAAATTCCTAGTTTATAACTACTATGAAGGAGTATTTAAACGTTAATCTGGACTCTAATATAACACCCAGGTATTTAATTTGGTATTGTTATGGACTATTTAGTTACCAATAAAGACAGAAGGTGGACAGACAGTGAGGAGACGGTTTTAATCCAATTGTGGGGACTTTTCATTGGGTCAACGCCAATTTTGGACAATATAAACCATGCTTTAAGTTATTTAGTACGTTATATAATATTATATAATAAATGACGATGACCTGTTAAAATGCATGGATCTAGAATGCGAGTCTTCATCATCAGCTTCGACTACGTGACAAAGGTTTGATTGGTCGAGGGATGCTGCATTTTCATCAGGCTGGAAAACACTGAGCGCTGATCCGTTCTCAGAAACACAAGGACAAAATGAGTCGGATTCTTCTTCAGAGTCTACCACAATCAATATTATTAAATATATTATATCTGGACTAAAATAATGGTATTAGTGTAGAATAATATCAATATAACCACAACAGTATTGACATAATTATTGTAGAGTAAACATTATGTAATCCTTTAGACTTCATTACAACATATAATATTTTAATCGTATCTGACCACGATTAATATGAAAACATATTTTTATATATTAGCTCAACGAAATATTAATAATAGCCATTTTTTTACGAAAAATAATTGTACTTGTTAATAAAGTAATATATTTTTTTGGAGGGTAGTGGGGCAAAATAGCAGAAGGAGTGAAAAAGAGAAATCTACTGTCAAGAAAAGGAGCTCTATGCTAACCAAGAGAAGGAAATGATAAAGAGTTTAGAGATGTAGAGGCTATTGGAGATTTGGGGAAAGTAATAAGTATGCTTGTAATAGGAAGGTTAAGCGAAAACAAAAGGATGTAAAAAAAATCAACTTAGATAGAAAGTCTTTCTATTCTGCATCCATATTTAGATATTGTAGGTCTACTGGAAGGAGAGGAGTCAGGCATTTGAAAATATTTCTTTATTTAGGGAAGAACATGGACTATGAGACAAAGAGAATGAGAAGAAATAAGGAGACTAATTTTAATCTGAGTGTAGCCTTCATTATGAGCACTACTATTTAAAAGGTTGCTGAGGCTTTCAGAAATACAAAGGTGGGATCAGATAGTACAATATATATATTAGTGTATATTGGCAGCAGATTCTTTTGTAAAGATGTTTTATTAAAGTAGACGGCAGCTTCCGTCTACCGTCAAGTGCCATACACCTGATGATGATTTCAGTGAAATCGGAAGCTTGTGAGTGAAATATATTATTCAGTAATCTACAGAATTATTTCTTGGATGTCTCTGGGACAACTCCTTTATAAAATCTCGCCCTACAAAAGAAAATTAGTTAGAAAACTAGCAAAGACCAGTAAAAAAGTTGTGATTGCGGAAGCTGCCGTCTACATTAATAATAATTGTAATATATATATATATATATATATATATATATATCAGTTCACAAACGAAGAAAAGCAACACACAGAGAAAGAGACACACTTACAAACTCAAATTTTCGGATGATCCGTCTTCAGGAGAAAAGAGAGAAAGGGCGACCAAGCACGCCGGAAACACAACGGCAGGAAACCACGTATATAAATCGTTTGTGAACTGATTTGCGTCCAGTTTGGATCGTTTTTTCGAATTTTAAGTGGATATATATATATATATATATATATATATATGCTCAAACAACAATATGAAACGGGAAAAAAAGTTTAAGATCTCAGTTGGGTTTTTGACTCTGACAAAGACCGCTTCTTACGGTAGAAAAATCTTAGTCCTTTTTTTTTCATATTGTGGTTTGATCATTAAATGTTATTTCACGTGATATATTCTATCATCACATCATAATAATCAAATCACCACAAAATCTGAGGAATAGCTCTAGATTATTAATTTATTTACTTCGGATTCGCTTTGTATCTGGCTTAAACCTCATTACTGGCTTTCAAAATGTACATTTATTTTGGTAAAATTTTGTTATAATTTAATAATTTTAATTAAATTCTATTTCTTTTGTGCTTATTTTATTATTATTTCTCTTTTTTTTCGACACTGTCTAATTGTTTTGTCGGATTTGAAGACTTAGTAATAGTTTAATACTGCATAATCAAAAAGAAGTTAAAAATCATTGGACTGACATTCATGGTATAAGTTTTCTCTTGGTATATTCCAGCCTTCACAAGATCTTGTTACTCTCTTCGGTGGTACTTCATTGAGTTTAGCTTTAGTGGTGAGAGCATCATCAGAATTAAGTATTTTTTCTGAAACAAAATAAAAACAATGAGTTGAGTTTCTAAATTCACTAATTTACTACATTTAGAAAGGGGTTTTAGAAGTAAAGTTTTATGAATGCATAAATTAAAATATCTGACTTTTTATTATTACTTAAGTAAAAGCATTACTAAATGATAGAGGAGGAAAAGGGAGGGAAAAGATGATTGAAGAATCCAAAAAATGGTTTCTAGGTGGAGGTGTTGAAGAACGTTTTTGTTCAAAGTTTGATTGTCGATAATTTAATTATTGAAACGCTGGTGATGTGTTCTTTGCTTATCGGTAACTTTCAAAGGTATAAAAGAGAGCTTGAGCTTCAAGATGGGCGGTACTTATGGTTGGCGATGGTCTGGAGGTGATTAGAGCTGTGGGAAGGTTCCCAGAAGCTCAAGAGAACTCGGCAGGCTGAGTTCTCACGTCTTTGGCATACGCCCAATACGACGCATCCAGTTCTTCCCCAAAGCGCCTCCATGGCCTCTCAGCCCTCACCCCCTCCTTCATTCTTCAACAGTTATATACTATCAAGACTAATTTCACTTTGCCTTCTCCTTTCTATTCCACGTGCATTTATTAAAAACAAATTATAATGAAGATTACATAATTAGCTTTGAATTAATGATTCACGATGGAGTAATTAACTTCTGAATTATGAATCTAAAATGTATGAATACGTTTTAAAAGAATGGAAATAAAACAAATATAACAAGTATCTCTACTTTTACTAATGATTTCTATGCAAGAATAGAGTCAGTTTAAAATTATTCATAGTACTCTGTTTTAAAAAATGAATTTTTAATGGTATTCCATTCAATCTCACACCATTAATGAAAAGATAATTCATACACTTGTATACCGTGCTATCGTTATGAAGAATGCACTTATTTAAACAGTCTTTGAGACACAAGTGATGGTATTTTAAATGAAAGCTAGAACCGTGTGCCTAAAAGTGATATCAGAAAAATCCACAAGTGAAATTTTAATGATACAACTCAACACATGGAAGTACTTTAAACTAATATAAATTCAAAATCTTTTTTTTTATAACATTTGTGTATGTATAATGTTAACAGACTTTTGTTTCATCTTACAACAGTAATATAGAACAAACTGTTCATTAACAGTCTTACGTGTCGATGGTCAAACCAAAGCATGCGATACAATTCTTTTATATGTCAGTATCAAACAATTTTTCCGATTATAAAATAATAAGTTCTGAACATTTAATTTTTTAGTTGCCTTCTAATAGTTTTATGTAGGAGCCAGGTTAGCCCAGTGGCAACGTGTTCGCCTTTGGACTGGTAGGTTCGGGGTTCAATGCCCACTTTTGTCCTTGACTTATTCAGGAGGGATGTGAATAAATCTGAACACGTCATCCCTCGGAGAGGACATTAAACCGTCGGCCCCGAGCTTGTAAGATGGCAGGTACGCATTAAAAATCCCTATTTTAAATACATTTCAGTAAGAAAAAATTTAGGACTCCTAATGTTGAAAAAGATACTAATCTTCTTTGTGTGGTATCACAAAGAGCGAAATGTTCGGCCTATGTGTGTTCCCTTGTGGGACTGCCATAACATAACCTAATGCTCTATGTACAGGTGGTCACTTTCGAATCTCTCTTCGTTTAAAAGTCTGTCTCATTTGTTAATTCACACTTGTTGGCTTAGGTTGACTGTACATCTGAAGTCGTAAATTAACTTATTTTAAAATTAAATTAAGGATCACGAACAAGTGTCTAACGTGACACAGGCTCAGAAAATTAAAAATCACATTCTTATAAAAGTCCGATTTACCTCGGGAATCTATGTTATAGCCGGCCAAATTGATTTGAATGTTGTGCATCTTCAACGTGCAAAACAGGTTTGGCGGCTGTAACACTGTTTCACGGGGTAAGACGATCTTTTATAATGATACGATCTTTACTAACATCTGTGTACTAACAGTTTGCATGTATCGTACAATTAAGTTGAATATAGTAGTATTCACAAATAATGGAAGTTTAACTACATTTTTTTTTCATTCAACCATAACTGCAAGGTCTTTGATATTTTCTACAGTGTCGATGATGGATATGAAAAATTTACAAAACAAACTGAAAATACGGGAATTTAACTTGGAAAAGTGGTGTAATCTTAAAGTAAACCGCTCAGCTCAGTAAACCGCTTTTGAAAGCTAGTAAAAAGAAAAGAAACTAACTCTCAGAATAAGTAAGCATTTCTCTTAATGACAAATGTATTTAGTTGTAAGAGAAATTGTTTCCACGTTAGACTAGTGGGAATCAGAGTTGATGGCTGTACTAGTTTCAAAAGGTTTAATAAGTGAAAATGCCATTCATTACTTGCTGAACTGACCTCCAAGGGAATACAATGCTCTTAATGTATTCCGTTCAAGATGCTAATAGAGCAACCACCCATCAGATGAGGCTCGTTGAACAACCTTGTTTTCTCAAGCAACTAGGTGGTGATTGCTTGAGGGGATCTAATGACATTGTCATTGCGTATTGTGACATTCAATGTCACGCATTAAATTTCTCTTGTGATTTTAGAAGAAACTAACTAACTAAATGTAAAAAGCTGCTAGTTTTTATTTCCAAGAAGATTTATTGATATAAAGATTTCACATAAACACGTGAAAAAACAATTAATGATTAAACCACAATAAGAAATGGGAGAACAAGACTATGATCTTTCAACCGAACAAACGGTCTTCGTCAGAGTCAAAAACCTAACTGACTCTGGGTCTTTGACTCTGACGAAGACCGCATGTTGCGGTTGAAAGAGCTTAGTCTTGTTTTCCCATTTCTTATTGGGGTTTGATCATTCATATATTGATATATATATATCACTCAAAATTCGAAAAAAGCGATCCAAACTGGACGAAAATCAGCTCAAAAACGAAGAAAAGTAACACATAGAGAAAGAGACACACTTACAAACTCAAATTTTCGGATGATCCGTCTTCAGGAGAAAATTTGAGTTTGTAAGTGTGTCTCTTTCTCTGTGTGTTGCTTTTCTTCTTCTTTTTTGAGGTTATATGAACTTCGAGTCCTTCTTGCTTTCCAAACGGCTTCTTACTCTTCCTGCCAACAACAGATGTCGAAAGAAATAGTGTGTTTTTATCCTTCCTTCTCCGTGTTATCTCTGTGGTGTACTTTATTTAGTTTCTATAACTGTACTTATGTGTTATTTGTACATAACTAGTCTTATGTACTTATGTAGATATTTGACTAGCGACAGAAAGTTACAGGAGTAATAAAACGACAACGAAACTCTCTTTAAAAGTACTCACTATAAAGATGAGTTTGCTTTCCAGTTTCTGATAATGTTACTTTCTACTTGATATTTGCACTACTTCATCAGAATCTTTTTATTATTTATACATAATATATTTATATATTTTATATAAATATATCCAAGTAATTGTAACTAAAAACAGTAGAAGAGAGGGAAACATTTTTAAGTACCTACTCGTACCTTTGAGTGTAACCTCGTTTTCAAAGGTGTATTTTCTTTAAGCGTTAACTAATCTTGTGTTCAGCATATAGAACCAACATTTGCAGTGGCTTTTGCATTAACTAGTTTTTACTGATCCTTCAATGTTCATACTAAGTTTTGTAAAATAATTTTCTTTATATTATAATTGGTATATTAATTATATTTATATTATACATAAGCATACTGTGTTTATATATCCTGTTGTATTAATATTGGGATCAGTGCTGTTATTTCTTCTTTTACATTACTCCTTTTTCCTGCTGGCACTTATACTCGTAAAAAACCCATTTTTGTACTTCTTTTTCCTCTCCACCTTTTCAGGAAGCCTCCTTTTATATCTTATCCGAAAATCTCTCAATCTCAAGTTTTTTCTTCACATTTCTCCCAAGCTCATAATTTTCTTAAAGGTATAAAATAGTCTAAGTTTTATTTATACCTACTGTTTCAATTATACTCAGATAGAAATGCTTTTTATACTGGTTGAGCTTCAACAAATCTGAGCCTGCTTATACATTAATCATAGTTAACATTAATCGGCACACCATACATACTTAAAGACATTGCTTTGAGGACTTTTTTTGTAGCCCAATGCTCAAACAGACCTCTGTCGCTACTATCAATAATTTTTTGAAGAAACCTATAATTTTCTCGTTGAAACCAAAACAACTACGAGACACAACCTGTTTGTTGAAAATTGATTTAATTTCTTTGTTGTTGTTATAAACACATAATTTTTCGTTCTATAATTGTTGTTATTATTTTTCCTTATAATTATTTTATACTTACTTTCATAGTTTTTCTATATAATATCTCTTATAATCCCATTTTTACAGTTTTTCTTTCTGATCACAGTTGCCAGAAGAAAATTGTATGATTTTTTTATATTAGATCCATAGCTGTTTAACTGCTGCAATTCATGCAGAGACTCATCTTAGTTAAAGCTGAAGTAACGTAGAAATAATGGCATGAGTGCGATTAACACATTAGGTACAGTATGATAAGTACATGTAGTTGTCTCTTTGCTAACATGTCATGGAAAATTACGTTAATTGTGTATTCAATGTTATGAACATGTTTCGATGTGAAGCAAGTTTTATACGTTACAGGATATAATGAATAGTTCATATAAGTTATATCTTTCGACAAGTATAGTCCCCATCAGAGTTTGAATATTTCTTTTTTTATTTCAAACATCAGCCTTATACAGATGTTTTGAAGTGCACAAGAGGTGAAAGTGTGGTTCATGTTGATTCGGTACTCATTTAAATCATGTGCAAGCGCATTACCGGAGGCACCATCTGCACGCGATGCAACCCATCCAAGTGCAGACCATGCTCAATGCTGCTTAGCATCGGTGATCAAATGAGAACAGGTGTGTTCAGCATGGCCGTGTCATTGGCAGGGGGCCAACATTAATCTGTCATACACATTTACTGACCATGAACGTTTTTCAAATAACTTCCGCGTTCATTAAACATGTTTTAAAATATTATGTTCATTTTATATTATATAAATGAGCCATTTTCTTTGAAAATGCTGTAAATCCATTTTGACAAAAAATTAGCTAACGATAAAAATGAATACAATTTACTATGAAATTTTTATTTCGAACCTTTTTCCAAAAAAAAAACCGGTTAATATTTCATTGAATTTTAATGGATTTTTTTTGGAAAAAGTTTATACATAAAAAGTGCATAATGTATTCATTTTTATCGTTACCTATTTTTTTGTCAAAATGGACTTACACCACTTTCAAAGAAAATGGCTGAAATTTTGAAAACAGTTCGAGTGATATTACTAATAGAAAACTTATACGTTAATATAGATGTGAATAACAAGAAATATGGAATATTTATGTTTTATTCAAAGGATAACTTTGACATATCAAGGAAGGGATACATTATTTAGCAACATTATGCAATTGAGTATTATGATGTTAAAATGTTACTTAATCAAACTGCGTCCAGTCCAGTTGGATGAATCATTTGAGATTAACCAAACTAGACCTACCAAAACACACAGTAAATTACTGTGGAAATCAGGGAGATTCTCTAAATGACCAGATAAGAATTTCAACCGCTTTTTTCTGAAATCTAAACATGTAATTCCAAATGAAATAACTTTGCATATGTTATAGTAAAATAAAATCAAGTAACTTAAATTGCAAGAAACATATTAAAGTGCTTTTGATTTATATTCATACAGCTAACAAATAATATATCAGTGATTTTAGAAAGAGGATTTTGAAATATTTTTGTTTGTTTGTAACAAGGAAACATTGTCGAAAAATGTAATTAACGCTTACCACACCTAACAAATTGAGAATAAGGTCAGGTCACATTCTAGCGCAGAACAGCCATTCATCAGATAAACAAGGCACCCACTGAGTGGGGGGCGGATATTTAAGTTCAATAAATGTCTGCAGCTAACTTAGTAATTTTGAAAGATATATATTCTAAAGTAGCTGATACTGAGGAAGAATCAATAATGATTCCCACATCAACAGATGAGGTGTAATGGAAGCTGATTAATTTGCCTTTATCTAAATATAAGTGTTAAAATTCAAGATTTACAAAGAGAACAACATAATATTATTCGAATAGAATTTTAAAAATTATGCTTAATTAAATGACTATTCTATTCAATATGTATAGGATACTGAAGTGATGTATAAAACCTTCATGATATCAGAAAATGACTACTTTCAGTTGAATGTCACATGTTTGGAAAAATATATTCTTTTCTATGTTTTCATTCTATTTTTATTCATTCAAAGGTTATCCTTAGCTGTTCAGTTATTCGACATCGAATTCAAACAGGTGTAATGTAGCCAGTCTCCCCGGCCGTAAAATTTACTTCCTTCACCGTAAAATCTTCGCATATTTACTATCTAAGGAGACACTTATGCAGTATTTTAAGGAAATATGAAATAAATATGAAACTTTTTTATGCCAATACTGTTAATGTTATCAATACTGATAACATTACTATTAGAAATATAAATATTCCTGATACAATATTTTAATGCTAATTTGAAAAATAACCTGACATGTTTCCTACTTAACTTTTAAAGTTGCTTGATTTTATTTTACTATGAAATAAGCAAAGTTATTTCACTTAGAATGAAATGTTTAGATTTCTAAAAAACTGTTGAAATTCTTATCAAGTCCTCTGTTCCACAGTAATTTTTAGTGCGTCTCGGTAATAAGTTTGGTTAATCTTTTAAAAATTTCTTTAAAAATTAGTTTACTTCTTTTCAATGAATTATATAAGAATTTAGTAAGAAAACAATATCCAGGCTATTTTAATTTGGGACAAATACTAATAATAGTTTAGAAGCAGGTAGATTGTGCAATGCTTCAGGAGGTTTTCAGGTAGCGGTGGGGTATTAGTTTGTTCTCTCTAACGGCAAGTACCGTGTGTGCACGGCATTCAAAGGTTTTTCAGATTCAGAGTTCTTGTGCGTGACTATTATGCTGTGTCGTCGCACTTGTTCATCTGAATTTGTTGTTTTTCTTCAGCCTTGAGCAAGAATCTGGGAGTGTTTTCGCTTGCTATTTAGCCTTGAATTATTTAGCCATGACTGTGATGGGTATGACCAATTAACTTACACTTCTTTTTTAGCACAACTTGTATGAAAAAATATATTATTTTACAAAAACAAATATTGAAATTATCAAAACTGTGAATTTAATCAACTCGCGGGGGAAGGGTTTATTATAAACTTATTATTATTAAACTCTGGTCATTCAATCCAGCTATCTGCGTCGTAAAAACGACAGTGTCTGTACTATTTACTGCGTGTTATAGTTAATATAAACATCATTCCTACAAACATAAACAAATAAAGACCCAGCTCTTTAAAACTGCTTTCTATTACCACTGTACCATTGTCAGAGACATGAGAGAGCTTCTTGTAGCCGATTATCAAATCAATTTTCAACAAATAACTTATTTAAAATCGAATGTATGCAATTGAAATATCTGCGTTTTGTTTCTCCATTAATTCATCAGCGATGGAAATAGAAATAAAATAGTTTCTCACGAGCTATGCAAGCAGTTATTATGTGGTATTTACTCATGATAGTGAGGAAAAAATATTACGTCTTCACCGCAAGGAATTTATTTTACAACGCGTTTCGAAAACTTAGTTTTCATATCAAGCACTCTACAATATAAACACAAAAAGTATATATTTTTTTTTAAACAATGTTTATACATTTAGTCTTTTTTTTATAGTTTTATCCTTTTTTAAAAAAAGTATTTTATACTTTTTGTCTTTATATTGTAGATTTGCCTGTTGATGAACACTAAGTGTTCAAAACGCGTAGTGGAATATATTCCTTTGCTGAAGATGGTAAATATTTTACTCGCTATCAAAATTGTTTATTTCCTAATTGTTTATATAAACTAAACAGTCAGATTTACTAGTTAAGTTAAATTTTACCTACTTAACTTTAAGTTAAGTTAACGAGATGGATATATTGATCCATCACATATTGATCACTTATATTATCAATTAAAATTTAATTCTTGAGTTTCTTTCTTGTGTTTGAATTTATTTTCATCTCCTTGTTACACAAGACGTAAAGATAAATAATTCAACAAGTTATTTCTTTAGGTATTACGAAATTGGTAGAATAAAATAGGTGACTTAAGAAAAATGTAGGTAATGTACAACTGATAGGGATAATGAACTAGTTTCAGCTTATTAGAGTGTGAAGATTGTTGAATATAAAAGTTAATATCATGCGTGCCAACACGATATAAGAAGTTACCACTTCTGTAACACTAGGCCCACTTGTATACCATAACAGAAGAACACACACACACACACACACACACACACACACATATATATATATACAACCCTTCGTGTTTGGCTTATATGTTAATCGTTGGTAAACAAGAGCATGAGAAATATTACAACACTTCGAAAACCTAGAACTTACTAGAAGTTCGTACCTGTTGATGATAAATCAAAGGATTTAGAGATTCACAAATGTATGAAAATTAAAATGAATAAAGAACTATATACAGTAGAGAGCATATAGAGGGAGTCACGCTTACTTTTAAACCTAATGTTCCACATGTAATAGGAAAAAAGGATAGTATAGTAAAAAGAAAAATTTATAATTTTCTTTTTGTGAACAATTATAATTTGCCAAGTACTCAAGAAAATACCATCAGCAATAACAGTAACTTATATTTGTCTCGGTCAAGGATTTTTTTTTAAATGTAGGAAAGTAGCAAATATTGTATTCATAAAGAAACCAGGTTAACCATAATTCTTCTAAGTTTCGACCGATGAGTCTACTACCAGTAGATGGAAAAGTACTTGAACGACTAAGCAATATTATATGATCAAGCCATAAGACATTGTGTAAGAAGTTTAGTTGTACAGTTAAGAAAAATGCTACTGAGGCAGTGAAAGGAGTTAAAAATGCAATAAGAATTATCTGAGCATACACATGGATGTAAAATTTATCCCACTGGACGTTAAAGGAGCATTTGATGCGGCATGGTGTCCTTGAGTAATAGTAAACTCTTGTAAATTTAAGTGGTCAACGAGAAACAGTACGCGTTATCACAAAGTGTATTATGTATCCTATGGATCTTTTGACTAAAGAACAAGAAAGAGTAAATCTGATAATGTACATGACCAATCAAACAACTCATAGCCTCCTACAACGAATTGATTTCTATAAAGTAACACGAGCCTAATATTCCCATTTATATATGCCACATTAAAAAACATAGTTATAAATTGATATAAGAACTAGAAAATTACGCAAAAACACACTCGCATACACGCTTAAAGCAAAAAAAAAATCATAAATGGATTCCGGGTTTCAGAAAACATGTAAATAAAGTCAAAATAAAATTTTTCCAAGTTTGTAATTCAATAATATCTACAAAATTGCTATAAATTCCTATAAATTTCCATCGTTCTTGTTACAGAAACAAATTATCCATGTGAGAAAGAAGTGAAATTCGGGTTTAATAAATGTGCAGGTCAGAAAAATAATTTGATGAGATTATCTCGCCTAAATAGAGAAAGGAAGTAATTGATTGTGTATGTTTGGATCAAAAAAAGTATGTAAAACGTTTTCCCAAATACGTGATAAAAAACTTACTTTAACCAAATTGTTATTAAAAAATCTGGAGTGGCCTACACTCAACTTTACTATAAGTAAACTTAATATCAAACTTCTTGGTTATATAATATATAGGTTATATAATATATATCTATAATACCATTTAGGTATTATAGAAATGTCTAAATGGGAGGGGTTTATTAGTCTTTCATTTCTGGAGGAAGTACAGATTGATCCACTTATCAATATACACGTTTATTTTTGTATATCACACCACTGATGCATATAATATCATTAGTATAACTACAGCGGTAATAACATTTTAGAAAAGTGAAAGTGTAGATTTCGTGTTACGAAATAATCTCTTATTGGAAAACGGCTTTTGTTTCAATAGCCAGTGAATCTATTACATAGGTTATCTGACCTCCTTCTAGATCGAATATTTAAGATAAAGTATCCCATTTAAAACTTGAAAATATTCTTATTTTGACTGAAAAACGTCAGAAACGTTTTTTTATGTAAGAAAAATGTCGTTTTAAGATAATTTTTATTTAACATGTGGGATAATTTTATTTGTAGGAAAATTTCATCATTTTTCAAAGAAAGGTTTCAATTTTGAATTAAGTTTTACAATTTTGGTCTTTTATGAAATTATTATACTAGGAATTTTATGGTTTCTTAGTATTATAACTCACATTTTTTTCCATTCATCAAAAATCATATATACAAATTCACTCTGAGCGAGTGTTGTCTTTTTCCTGCGTTCTGTACGCTGTTATATGACTCCTGTAAATGTATATTGAGATAAAATATATTAATAATTTGCCAGTTTTGTATTTTGAAATCAAATTCCAACCCGACTATTCAGTATAATTTAAAACTTTTATGGCTGGAAGTTTGAATTTTTTTAAAATGAACAACATTTGAACTATTACACTAGAATAATAAAAAAACTGGATATTTGCCAATAATATGATACAAAACAGCCCATTCCTCATATTTCAATATTTTCCCAAGGTACTATAATTCATGAACACAAAGAAATTTACATGTGATATTTTTGTTCAAGGGTGCAACATATAGATTGATGAGATCATTTTTTGAGACAAATGCATCATAGCATGGAAAGCAACAGAAATTTATGTTCATTAGCGGTGATTTTTTACATGTAAACATGTTATTCGTCTTTTATCTCATAGAAGTCAATAAGTTATTTAAATTTTCTATTATATTTTTAAACATTAATTTTTTTCAGTGGATTCTCTCAACAAATTTCTAAGTCAATGTAAACAACGTAAAAAAATATCAATTAATCCGACCAGTATAGCAAATGATCCGTTAGTCTAGGATAAACAATCAGTTTTATAGCGTTATTGCTGTTTCCGCCATTAAAATTTCATGAGTTTTTTTATAAATGGTTAATATTTTGTTCAATATTTTGGTAAAATTTTATTGCTTTTTAATTAGTAGTTTAGCTTCAAAAAAACATTTTCTGAAAACTGAAACTGTACTGTTAAAACCACTTTGATGAATGTAATTTTGAAAAAAAATTATGTCAACTCATCCTTCACTGAATATGTATTTTTAGTTGTAGTTTCAGTTTGATCTGTTAAACGGTATTGTAAAACAGGCTTTTTGGCAAAAAAATTGACTTTTCTGTCATCCATAATTGCTTTCAAACAATAGGGCTCATCTGTACTGTGAGGCCCATTTTCCTGTTAATATCAATGTTGCCATCAAAGATTCTGGACCGTAGCGTGGTTAACATCCTTAAATAAATTAAAGTTTGGATACATACTCACTTACCCAACCCACACACATACACAGACACAATAAAAAAAACTTCATAAAACGACTTCTGGGACCATTAAACATGTAATTTGGTCAAATTTCAAAATCAACTTATTTCATGTTCACTACACTTTACTTATAATAAAGCAAAAATTAGTTCTTAATGTAATTTTTAATCAAATAAAATATTGTCCCTAATATACGGTAAATATTGTTCCTGAGACTAAGAATTAAATTACTTTCAGTTTCTAAAGATTTTTTTACACATTATATGAACATTGCAAATTATAAATGATGAAATTTTATTATAATTAAAGATGGATTAGTGACTTGTAGAAAATAACGAACTAGTTAGTATTCCTAATAAAATTACTAGTTCTATTAGGAGGGGTATATTTCACTTCTTGAAATAAACTTAATGGTGTGAAAGGTGTGCAAGTGCTTTCAAGTAATCAATAATTCAAATTTACGAGTATTTCACAAATAATCAAGTTACTCCGTTGAATTAAGACATTAAGAAAAACTCTAGGGCCAGATTAAGTTATTACTATAATTTGTTTGCTACGACAGAGTTTTGGTATAACTCTGATAATATATATTTGGTTATTTTGTTATTTTATAACATGTATTCAGTAAATATACTATTTGATGAATGATTTTTGTTATGTTTATTGAAAGTCAGGTTAAGTACGAACCTTCCAATTTTGATTGGTAAATGAAGTCATCTCCTCGATTTGAAAACTCTTCTTCAGTCATGCCTGAAAATAAAACATGTTGCCTTCAGTTGTTGGTTTGTCAGAAGCATAGTGGTCATTTAGGGTCTCAGAAGTAGAGGGGTCAGTTAGGGTCTGGTGCAGGGGTTCTCAGCCATGCTTGGCCCATGCACCCCATTGCCACAATTTCATCTCCCCCTCTCTTCATTCCAAGATAGTCTTTTTCAAAAAGTACATTCTAAATATTAGACAAATATGTTTTCAAAATAATTAAACATTTAATTGTATTCTTTTTAGTAATATACAAATATTGCCTTTTTTTTTTCATTATTAATCATTTATTATTATATATATAAAGATTTCACACAATCAGGTGAAATAATCAATGACCAAACCACAATAAGAAATGGGAAAACAAGACTAAGATCTTTCAACCGTAACAAGCAGTTGGGTTTTTGACTCTGACGAAGACCGCTTGTTACGGTGGAAAGATCTTAGTCTTGTTTTCTCATTTCTTATTGCGGTTTGATCATTGATATATATATATATATATACTAAATATATAAAATATATCATTCATCTCTGTTCTAGTCGAAGGGTGTCATTTAGGCCAGTAGGTCAATAGCGCACTGTTGCTGCCGCTTACAACTCGAGCGATTCCATGTCACTCCCACGGATCTGTTCATCATGTGTCTTTTCACAAATACATTCTAGCAACAGTGGTAGACAAATGAGTTCTGTTGTACATCTCCAACAGGTAATGTATTATTTCTGAGTATCTCACCATGTTGGTACCTTCTCCCCATTCATTAAACGTCACAATTCCCACCTCCAATAGCTGATTACAGAAGTACATCAGTCTGGATGGTATTCCTTAAATCCACCATTTGGAGTCGAATATGATGAACGAGTTTATGAGGGAAAGACCAACTGGAAGATCTTTCAAGTAAATATCAGTCTGCTTTTGTGTTGCGAGATTGTACCTATAAATTATATATATATATATATATATAATTATTATAAATGATATATATCATATGATAAATATATAATAATATATATAAATATATATATATATATAATATATATATATATGATCAAACCAAAAAAGATTTCACGTGTTTATGTGAAATCTTTATATATATATATACATATATCAACGTCCAAACCACAGTAAAAAATGAGAAAAAAGCTTAAGATCTTTCAGCCGTCACAAGCGGTCTTTGTTTGAGTCAAATACCAACTGAAACAAAATATATGGTTTCTTTGAGTCAGAGGATTGAATCTGACAAAACCACTTGTTACGGTTGAAAGATCTTAGTATTTTTTTTCCATTTCTCATTGCGGTTCTGTGTCTGTGTGTTACCTTTGTATTATCTCTTTTATATATATATATAACCAATTAAACGAAACGATTTCACGAACTAAATAAACTAGATTGACAAAAAGAACACAGGGAAATGAAACAAAAACTCACTACTATATTTTGTTGGCCTCGTCATCAGGAAGATAGAAATGAGTCACCCCGCAGGCAGAGGACGACTCCTCTTAGGCCATCGAAATATAGTAGTGTTTTTGTTTCATTTCTGTGTGTTTTTTTTTGTCAATATAGTTTATAGATATTTACAAATTTACATATGCTATGTTTATAATAGGGTTTTACAAATTAAATGTCAATTAAAAATGTTGATGGATATATAAAATAAAATTCAATTAAAATACTATTCTTGAATTTGAAATTTAGAATTCAAAACCTGTAATAGTTTTCTTCACTCTGTAAACATACTAAGGTCAAAATTCCATGCCATATCAAAGCTGTTACTTCTTTTAAACTTACCAATTTTTTTTTATATTCTTAATGATATGTATTTCTGTTATTTAATAAGATTTTTACATTGCTTGGATTGTTTTGTAAAAAATATTTCATTTTTATTATAAGAGCTACATTATAATATTATCTATTTATGACCAACAAAGTTATTGAAAAGCATAAATAGAAGAAAAGCACTGATAGAAGAATTAAAATTAAAAAAAAAGAAGAAACAATTGTTACACAAATTCTGTTATAATGACAAATACTTCAACAGATTTTCAAAGTTGTTAGATTATTTTGAGTGGCATATTGCATTACATTGCTTCATTATATCACATAATCAACTACGTGTATAATAACTTAGCAGCGATATTCTTTTTGACATGGAGTTCATTATTGCATGGATGTGTTTCAAATGTAGTTTGGTTTTGCGTCATGGTTATTTGACGATGACTAGTGACTCCAGTGATGAGCATTATCTCCAACCCATGTCAGACAGTGGTAGGGCCCTCAAACTGTTGAAAGCTCGGTGAAATCGGTTTTATATTACTGATTCCTTTTTCCATATTCTGGTCTACATTGAGTCGTGAGGAGGAATGCCTCCTTTCATCAGAAAAAAAAAACAGGTTTAGACTACCTTGAATAGGTCATAGCTCTCCCCTTTATACGACCTGCAATCAGTTGCGCTCTTTACATATCCATACGAATCTTCTTACAATACTCTCCATGGTGTCTACTATACTATGATTTATGATAACTTGACAAAAGATGAATTGGGATTAGAAGTCCATTCAAAGAAACTGCGAAACACTTCTTTCCTAGTATACTTGTACGTGACAACCAAGAGTAGTTCCGAACATAATAAATCTGACAAACAATTTTAAAATTGTCGTCTAAATTCTCTTTAAATTCAACCTGACTGACTTCAGGTGAGAATAAGTTTGCTCTTTCTTGTACTTTTCAGGTAGGTCACCTTCTATCCCACCTCCCTATTTGATCCATACATGACATAATACACACAAGTCATGCCCAGAACTGTATCAAAATCGTAAAACACAACTCGATTGTGCTTTTGTTATTAATAACACAAACAAAAAAATCTGGAGTGGCCTACACTCTACTTTACTATAAGTAACTTAATGTCAAATTTCTTGAGTATATAAAACATAACGTCTCAATTAATCATAACATAAATATCTAAATGGGATATAATTATTAGCATTTCATTCGTGAGCTGGTACAGATAGTGATTGAAGGACATATCAATTTATAAGCTTATTTTTGTACATCACAAATAATTTATTATTTGCAAATAATTTCATTAGTATAACTACAGCAGTAATAACATTTTTGAAAAACCAAAGTGAACATTTCTTGAAACGAAATAGTATCCTACAAGAGAACATGGCTATTGTTCAAATAGCCAGTAGATTTCTTACATCGTTTACTTGACATCCTTCTACATTGAATATTAATGTAAAATTTTCATATTTGAAACACTAAAACACTCTTTTTTTCTCTGAAAAACTTCTTAAACAGCGAAGAAAATGTTGTTTTAAGGTGATTTGTTAATTAAAGATGTACGATAATTACAGTTATTAATCCCTAAACGAAAGATTTCAATTTTGAATTATCTTTTACATTTTTGGTTTTTAACAGAATTATTATCCTGGGAATTTTATGGCTTCTTAGTATTTAATAAGATTATTTTCCTTCCCCTTTGTCAAATAACATATATACGAATTTTTTTTTAATGAGTGTTATCATTTACCTGCACAATATTATTCCTCTTACATCTCTTATAAGTCAATAATATATTTTCATTTTTCCATTAGAAACATCAATTTTATCTCAGTGGATTCGCTCAAGAAATTTCTAAGTCAATGTAAACAATGTAAAAAAATACAAAAAATTCGACAAGTATAGCAGGTAATCTCTTAGTCTAGAAATAAGTTTTTATATCGTTATTGCTCTTTCCCGTAATTGAAACTTCATGAATTTTTTTTGTGAATTGCTAATTTTTTGATCCATTTTTGGTCAAATTTTCATTATTTTTTAACGAGCCGTTTAGCGTCAAAAAATCATTTTCTGAAAACACAAATCGTACTGTAACGCCCCTTTAGCGAAAGTAATTTAAAAAAAAATATCTCAACTCATTCGCCATATAATGTTCTATTTGTAGGCATAGTTTCATTCTTGTCCGTCAAACAGTATGGCTTGTATCGCTCTCACAAGGTTTGAGATTGAATTATAAGTCAAAATTTTTACATTTTATTAAAAAAAAAATATTTCCTGTTGTCTTAAAATTCTGAATATATTTTTCGTTTGTTGCATTTGTAACTTCAAAGATAATGTCAAAATTTCAAAACTCTAGGGTTATCAGTTTAGGAGAAATAAATGTTTTAAAAAAAAAACGGTTTTTGGCAAAAAAAGTGACTTTTCCATCATGCATAATTCTTCCCAAACAATAGGGATCTTCGTCTAAATGGGGCCCATTTTTGTGTAAAATATCAACTTGATCCATCAAAGATTCTGGACCGTAGCGTGGTAACAAGCAATGCTAACACACGCACCCACCCACCCACCCACACACACACAGACATCATCGTAAAAACGTCATAAAACGACTTCTGGTACCTCAAAACATGTAATTCCGTCAAAATCTCGAGATCGAATTTTTTCACGATCACTATACTTTACTTATAGTAAAGTAAAAATGTAACTAAACTCTTTCAAAAAATACAAAAAAACTATAATCATAAATCGTGAACATCCTGTATCTTGTTGAATCAACATTTTTCTTTCGCACACAACGGTCGAAGTTAGTAAGTGCTTTAATCACGACTTTAATTCATATAATTGTTTTGGGCAAAATAAATTAAACCTTTTTTCGTTTAAATAAATGTAAAAAGTTACTTAAGTTTAAAGTAACCATCTTCTGTGGATTCAAATTATAATTTTTTTATATTATCAACTCTACAATTATACACATAAGTATAATAACATGATCTCATGTCATGATGGGTTTAAAACGTTCACAAGATATGAACGACAACATGAGATGCGAACAAATTATCGGAAATGTAACTTCCTTGAATCCCGATCTTAAGTCCACATGGTGCCCAAATTCATGGGCCCTAAAATATCTGTATCTAACTACATCTCCAAAAAATATACATTGATTAATTTATTTTTCTAAACGTACTTTGTACAGATTAATATGAAAGACACGTACATATACTGAGCTTAAATGAATGCGTGCATAGCCTTGTTTACCTGGGCCCAAAAACTCCTCAAGGTTACCTCTTGCAGAACACCTGCAAAATTATTTCATAACTGGTTCAATTAAGTCTTTTAGATAGATAGAAATCGTGTTTGTGAAGCTAAAAACAACTTATTAACATTTAATACTTAATACAGAGTAACGGAAAAAATAATATTAAGTTGTTTTATATTATTTAAAACATTCTAATGATAATAACCCAAATTATTGAATGGTTTACTGGAATTGTATAGAGTAACATGTTAGTCAAAAATATTTCGTCAAAAAT
Source organism: Hermatobates lingyangjiaoensis (assembly GCA_026182355.1). Lineage (NCBI taxonomy): Eukaryota > Metazoa > Arthropoda > Insecta > Hemiptera > Hermatobatidae > Hermatobates > Hermatobates lingyangjiaoensis. Next base: position 1,324,678 of record JAPFBL010001922.1, read on the forward strand.
TTATTGACTGTATTAAAGATTATTATACTAATATACTTGAAATTAGTCTGAACAAACCAACACCCACACACAACATAATATATATATATATATATATATATATATATAATATATATATATAAGATTTCACATAAACACGTGAAATAACAATCTATGATCAAACCACAATATGAAATGGGGAAAAAAAAAACTAAGATCTTATAACAGTAACAAGCGGTCTTCGTTAGAGTCAAAAACCGAACGTATCAGAGACGAAGACCACTTGTTATGATTGAAAGATCTTATTCATTTTTTTCCATTGCTTATTATGGTTTGAACATTGATTGTTGTTTCAAGTGTTTGTTGTGAAATCTTGTTTTATATATAATATATATATAATTTAATATTCAATACATATACTTGAGCCAGCTAGTCCAACTCAAGTACAGCACTTCATCTACCTAAGGATGAGAAATGTTGACATATCTTAGTGAATCCTGTCTATAACATTCTGTGTTTGTTGTTTATGTTGAAGTATTTACAGTCCAATGAGAATATCTATTTATGAAGTTATAATCCGAGAGAGAGAGAGAGAGAGTGTGTGTGTGTGAGAGAGTATAGAAATAAATTATTCATTTTTCAAAACATACATTCAGGCAATATTAAAAAGCACGCATAACTTGATTTCTTAACCCTCATTGCCGAGCCTGTACGATGTCAGGCACTCGTCAATGATCACTAGTGTAAAACACTTGAGTTAGGCCAAATTTAGGAGTACCTGTATAGAAAGTTTATTCTGTGGTATCATAAAAAGCGAATCTTTGGCCTATTGATTTTCTCTTATGGTATGACCTCTGCAGCCTTATCTAATCCTCATTTCTAGGTAAACGATTGGTTTCATTTCCTTAGTTATATATAAAAATAACAAATAGTCAGAAACTAGAAGTCATGTTCCTATTTTATGGCTGTGAATTCATACTAATGCTAATTTTTGTAATATACAAGTATAATAAGTGTGAGGTTATTTTAATAGTTCTAGTTCTATGATGTCTTATGGATTGGTATGTGTGGTTGTCTTTCTGTCTCCCTCTCTCTGTTTGTGTGTTTGTATATAGGTACATGTTTTGCCGCAGTTTATTAATAATCACTGTTAACTATCGTTAACATTATTAAACTCACTCTCGTTGTATGTTCCAGCCATAGTACTAATATACGGAAGTAGCTTAGTATAAATAGAACAATGTTTTTAACTTTCTTCATAATTAGATTTCTAGTGATAAAACTAAACGTACTAAACACGGTACACAGCTTAGTGTGTGAATAGAACAATGAATTTTAACTTTCTTCAGAATTAGATTTCTAGTGATAAAACTAAACGTACTAAACACAGTACACAGCTTAGTGTGTGAATAGAACAATGTTTTTAACTTTCTTCATAATAGGACTTCTAGTGATAAAACTAAACGTACTACACTTTTCCACTAAAACAAATAGCTAAATGAGAAATAATTTGTTGCCCACATTTAGATGGCTCCTAATTTTATGCACATCATCTTTTCTGTATTGTAACTTTCTTGATGTCTGCTATTAAGAATTTACTTTTGTTATTATATTTCATGTATTAATTTGAAAATAATGAATGTGAAGTGAATATGCAGAGATAACTACTGCATTCATTATTCTGCTTAGTGGATAAGTAGTTTTTTTTTACATTCAAAACTAAATTGGTTTTGAAACAAAGAGGAAAAAGTTATTCATTTGCGTGAATGAATAAGAAAAGTTATTCATTAGTCATCATTTTGACATTCAAGAGTCAGTTAATGAGTAATGCAGTATAACTATACCTGTTATGGAAACTAACTTCACTATACCTGTGTAAGTTCAATCTCAGATGCTTGGCTCATAGTGTATAATAGTTCCTATTTTCAATAACAATATTATTATTAAAAACAACAAGTACTTACAGGTCTGATTTATCTGAACTAAATAAACTATGTGAAGAGCAAGATATCTTGAATTACGGAAAAATTGTTGAATCGGAGGATTCCCTGCCTGTTGACTTTATATCACAGCATTAAGCTGCCATCGTAATGAGTGTTAAGACAAAAAATACACTAAGTTAAATGTGCAGGACTTTTAACTTAACTCTACGCCATTGATGTTTCTTCAGAACTTATTTTGATTGATACTGGTGAAGATTTATCTAACTAATACAGTTACTAGTATTCAGTAGAATCTTCAGCAGATATAAGAATCTTTATTTGGTACAAACAAAAAAAAACGTTTTCTGTTTATATGAATCCAACTTTACCAAACCGTCTCTAAAAGTTCATTTATTTAAAATAGTAGATAAGTAATTTCAAAAGCTTTTTACAGTTTTATATTTTTTTTGTTAATTTTATCTTTTTTATTTTTTATTTTTTTGTATATATTACTATTTTTAATTTTGTCAACTTTGATTATGTTTTGAATAAGTTGTACAAATTTTGTGAAATTTGAAATATTGCAATGAATTTGTGAATAATTTCAAATACATCTATCCCTACAAACTTTTATTATTTACGATTGATACACTAAGGGCTGGTGGATAGTTTACTATAGTAGAAATCGAAGGTAGGTAGCATACTATAATAGCACCGGATTTTCGTACATTTGTAGTGTTTCATATTTTATTTATGTAATTTAATATTATAAGGCAAGTGAGTTTGAGTTTTTAGCTGCTTTTGTATATGTATTTGATTACTGTATTTTTAATGGCCAGGATTGGTACATCAGGTGGAAGGGTAGAAACAAGAGGAGATTTTCAGTTAGAGAAGAGGAAAAGGAAAGGTATTTTAACATCGACGAAATCCGAGAATGTTTGTTAAATTAATTCAATTAAGTTCGCAAGGACAATGGAGTTGTTTTTTAAACTAAAATTGAAGGTGGTTCTTTTGGAGAGAAGGATGAGTAAAAGTCCGGAGCCATTGAGGCCTGAGTGACGGCACACGCACGACGCTAGCGCGCTCTCTCCAGAGTTCAGTCCACCCATGCTCGCGATCCCGAGTGTTGTGCTCTGATGTGTCCCGGCTTACGACCACTTTTCTAATTTTCTCTACCCCTTAGCGCTTTCCTTTCGTCCTATCAGGTAACCAAAAACAATTCTTCCTTCAGCTTGTTTCTTAGAGAGTTAAAATTGGATTTTCTACCATTTTTTTGCTGGTATACTATTCTGCTGATAGGTGTTTATTACTATAATATCTTTGAGTAGTTATTTAATGTCTAGCAGTAATAAAACGATTGCAGAAGAACAAACAAAAGTAGAAAATATACATTTTTCACCAGCCCTCATCTTAATTAGACCTAAAAAGAACTTGTTTACTGACGGTAGATGTTAACTTAAAATTTGAAAATTACGTACATTTTCTATTCAAAGCACCATGTATTTTGACAGATATTGTTCTAGTTTTATTTTCTATGAAAAACAGATCGAAATATAAGGTAAATTTTGAACATGTGTCACAAAGCATTCTTGAAGAAGTAATGGAAAGAAGATAATATTATTGTGATGACAGCAGGTGATGAAGAAGTACGTTTTAAAACAAATCATCACAACAAAGACCAAATTGACCATTGTTTGGACTCTGATTCAGTGTTAATGCTGTGAAATTTGACCAAGGCTGGTCAAAACAAAGATATAATCGAGTAATACGATTTCTCAGGGAATCGGTATTTTTAAATATGCAAGAAGTCTTTTAGTTGATAAGATTTTATTGAAGAATTGCAGATTTTTATACAATATATATAGATATTGTAATAATATTTATTATTGACAGATAGAAAAAGAAAGGATGAAAGAGAGAGAGAGAGAGAGAAGATTGAAAAGAGTATAAGAAGCGAGATGAAAGCAGTTAATAAACGTCAAATTACCAAGTTGAAAAGTTTTATAATTGTGGAAAAGGAGAGCTAATGCACATTTTAATATATTGTTGAGAGATTGTTTATGTAATATACAAATTCCCGGCTCATAGAATATGTGTGAAATGTCTCCAGCATCGTGTATACCACTGTTTTTGTTCAATCCATTTCATTATGAAGTTAATTAATTCTGCTACCAGCAAACATTTTTAGCTAATTATTAATATGAATAAATGATTCTTATTATTGTGATGAGAGTCTTTGTTTACGATAAGTGTATCGTCAATCATATTTCTTTCAAATAATATAATCCCACAGAAAGCTACAAATCCTAACAAATCAGTATGATTATTTAGAAACATATGAATGTAAATACAGAAATTAATCACTACCGCAACGCTTTTAGAGATTTGTGAATCGCCTAATGAAAATTAACTGAAGCATGAAAATTTACAAGCTGTATTTAATCTAAAACATTTCGTCCTGAATGAGACATAATTTGTACTAATGATATTTGGTTTCTAAGACACTATCGGCAGACATTACCTGCACTTGGGCTTCCTTTTCAAATAAGTAGTCACAGAAGAGTACAAATTTGGTAATTTGTACAGAAGAGCTAATATTTTTTGACGTTTCTAATCCTCAAGACTAAATGTTGAAGGGTCCTATAGAGATCAGCATGCACTGCAGCAGACATTGTTTCCCATTAAGTATTTCTGAAAGCAGCTATATATTTGAAGTTACAAGCACTCAGTTTCCCTAATGCCACGAATTACAACTGGATTAGTACTTTCCGTCAGGGACCATGCACCAATGTTTAAACTCGTTATAATGCCTGCTTTTCTTTCTTGTGTCTTACAATATCTTTTCTGTTATATTCTAAGTATTTCTCCAGTTCTAATTTCCATATCATACATCCTTTTTTTTATTTTTATCTGAATATTTTCCCTTCCAGTGTGATTTGAGTTCTTACCTTGTCGGCCTTGTAAAGGAATTAACTGTGTTGCTTTTGTAGAAAGGAATATTTCATGGTCTATGCTCAACTTAACTTTTATTAAAAACTCTGCCTTCGAAATTGCACTTAAAGATATTTTTAGTGAATTATATATGCGATGTCTCCTCTCATCACAATAATAAGATCTTCAGAATATGTAAAACTATTGATTTTCTGCATTAACCAATACATATTCTTACAATTCAGGCTAATCCTATTTCACTGATTAATATAGGATCAATGGACTGCTTATACAAAACTATAAATCAAGAATAATACATCATTAGGACATGTAAAGAATTGGTTCGTAACATTTTAATGTATAATAAAATTATAAGCATAATAATTAATGTATAATAATACAAGTAAAGTAATCCGAGAATATCTTAATAATATTAACGCACAGCAGTCAATTACAGATCACTTTTACAGTGTGAAACAATGTTACGTTATTAAAAATCAGTCTTTATACTTAAGGGGCAAATTATAGTATGAATTGGAACTTTGCAGTTTAGTAAAATTTATTCTTTTATGGACACGAGTACGTTCTCAAAAGAATTTGTCATTAGCAATGGGTACCATACACATTGTCAGAGCAAGAAATACGCAATCCTATAACTCCAAAACGACCAAAGTAGTGATTCTTCTACCATTAGTTACCCATTTTTAATCAATAGTTACTTAGCAAATTATATTTCTATTGTATAATTATATTTTTTGACATCGTACATACATCATATGTTTTTACACAATGGGTCTTCGGTTTAGACTCTTGACCACTTTCACGTCATTCTTCAACAATGTTATATGTTTTCATGATAACGTGAACAGGTGGTATTAGGATCACAAATTAAGAAACGAATTAAATAATATAATGAATATCGAAGAGTGACATAGAGCATTTAATAATGTAAAGGAGGAGATATTGTTGTGATAATAGCAGATGATGACGGCATGACCTACCTCACTTTGCAGTATTCAATAAAAGTAGTTATACTAGAGTGTAAGTAAGACCAGAGTTCGAAACCTGAGAAAAGCATAAAAAAAAATAATTCACTATATTCAATTACAGGATTTTTCTTGTCAGTTTAAAGGCAAGATTTTGTGGAGCTATTTTTTCCAATAATATTGATATTTAAAAAAGATAATATCAAGGTTAGTCGGAATACAGAAAAGGCCTTTCCTTAGATAATGGACAAAGGAAAGAACAAAAACTTTTAAGTTTACTGTTTTGGGAGGAAAGCACATCGCAGGTCTTTCACAATACGTTAACAGCTCTCCATTTAAGTAAGCAGCGATCATGGCCCATGTCCTGTTGGGATAGTCGTTCATGTCAGTCATAGACATTTACTGACTACTCACATGGCCTAGTAATATTGGTAATTACTCCACTACTTTCATTTTGAGCTCGGACAGGCCATTTTAGCACTGTCCTACTAGTATAGGAACTTCTTTCTATAGAAACAAACACAGTATTTCTTTATGAAGTTCTTAGTGGCATTTCAAACATAATGTTTTATAACATTATGTGAAATTTCTTATGGAACTTGGTAAGCTAAAAAAAGTGTATGGTAATGTTTGTAATTTGAGTGGTTTAAGCATTTCCAAGATGGCCGACAAGATATGAAAGATACGGATGAAAACGTCAAAAACGGATGAAAATTCTGAAAAAAATAGGTTATGTGATCCGATATGACCTTCAATTAAGTATTCCGGCGATTTTTGAAATGGTAAAAATTGATAGAAAAATTGATGGTAAAAATTCGTAGAACTAATTTTCCGTTACAATTGTGACATGTAAGAAGTATCACGTGTGGAATATAAACTCGCAAAGTGTTTGCCCTCCGCTTTGAATACCATAGAAAATCACCCAACATACTGGAAAGAGAATAACATACAACGGATTATGTTTTTGTTTTACTAATAATACGACTTTGTTTTATAAAATAAATAAATAAATTTATAAAATAAATAATGCTTATATGTTTCATGCAGTTAATGTTACAACAAACTGCATGTTAAAATTCTCTTTTATATCAATTTTGAAGAGAATGATATATTATTAACATCAATACATAACATTTATATGAGAGATAAAGATTGTAAATAACTATTGAAAATATGTTGAAATAAGAAATGTATTGCCGTTATTCTGATAAGATGACCATTCTTACAGCAGTAGTTGTTAATAATTAACGTCAACTATTAATTTTTAGAATGCTACATACACAATGTAACTTTTTTACAATATGTTTAATTAGTAATATTCAAGGATGGCTGTACTATCCTACAAAGTTATACGTAACAGTTTTAATGAAGTACATTCACATCTACTACAAAGTTCACTGTAGGCCACTACAAATTACACGGATTTAGAATTATCAGAATCAAGTCAGACAGAATCGTCATTTCATAGTATCCTGAAATAAATTTGAACATCTTTTAAAAAATCTATAAGTATATTTATGTATGATATAAGTCGATATAGAATTTTTAAAACTATCAAAGTAATCGAAAATGAACCAAGTATTACATGATGTTTTAGTTGTCTAAAAATAGTTTTGTAATCAAACTACATGTTAATATCCGATATAAAGATCGTGATGTGTTTTTAGAATTCCATTGTTTTATGGTTAAATACTGAAGCATGTCAAAATCACTTTCTTCCTATTTTATAATAAAACTAGCAAACGTACCCATCTTTGACGGAATCAAAAATTCTATTATACTTGGTATTCCAAAATATCAATTATAGTATTATACTAATACTACAATTAGAAGTTATAGAATAGTAGAAAATACCATTATTAGTACAGTGCTAAAAAAAAGCCTCTGTATACAAAGATTAGATTTTAAGTTAGACATACACAAATCTACAATCAATGTTTCAGCTTTATATGTCTTATGGTAGCAATATTTTGTGGACAAACCGACAGACAGAAATTATTCTAAGGGTACATGTGGCTACTCTGAAGTATGAAACGTAAAGAAAACTTGAAATGAGTTAGTTCTAATTAACGTGCTCCCAGTCAAAAGCTAGCACGCAAGCCACTGGGCTACTCTGGTTCCATACCTTACTTTATTACCAGTGTTTATATTACGCAAATATTAAATTAAAAAAAAATATTTTTGTTGTGTTTATTTATAATACATTTGCACTACTGTCATCGGCGAGCAAGCAAGCTACTGGCAACCCTGGCTAGATCCCTTTACTTTATTACCATCTTTTATATTATCCACATTTTAAATTCAAAAAAATATTTGTTTGTTACATTTATTTATAATACATTTGCACTACTGTCATCGGCGATCACGCAAGCCACTGGGCTACTCTGGTCCCATACTTTACATTATTACCAGTGTATTTATTATGCAAATATTAAATTAAAAAAAAGTTGACAGTTATATATAATACATAGCAAACGTACCCGTCTTTGACGGAATCAGAAGTTCCTGTTTTGGTTTATTGCCGTGTGCCTATTGCCTTTCGGCTATACCACGGAGGAATCAGAAGTTCCGTCATTTTTGGTATTTCAAAATGTCATTAGAAATTATAGAATAGTAGAAAATACCATTATTACTACAGTGTTAAACAAATGCCTCCAGCTTATACACTACATTAGCTGTCTATCCTTCTGGTTCATGGTAGAAGAAAGAGTTGAAACCTCTGACCGTTGAGCATGTAAACTACATTTGACCATGTGAGAAAAACTTGGTTTTGCTACTTTGTATTCCTGCGTTAGATGAAGTCTCCCTTTGCGACTTAGTTAACGTCATTGCGAAATAGACTCTGACCCGACTTTGCAATCATTTCAACGTAAACAGACAGTGGCTCGGAATCAATGGTATGTGAAGTATACACACAGACTCCCCAATACCACATCCAGTCATTATGTCCGCCTCTATGGCATATCTGTGTAGAGCACGAACTCAGAGTCGTGTCCCGTTGCACAGTTTTGGGGCACTCATGTTTCGTAACATGAAATTTGTTACTGCTACTAAATTGTAGCATGATTGGTGCTCTACTTTAAGTTTTTACACATGAGCAGGCAGTCCAGGAGAAATAAATTCAGAGTCAAGAAATTCAATTAGATAATGAACTGCTTCTTCGTCACTAATCCAATCTCTTTACTGACTTGTAAGTTCTTTCCTCGGCTTCATATAGCGTAAGAACTTGTTTGTTGATTTTTCCTCCCTGTTCATATTAAGAGTTGAGAATTGCTCGTTTACAAAACATTTATTCTCAATAGATAGTACATCCTTAACTCTATGAAACACCATTTCAATGATGTCAAATACGCAATATATTCATATGCTCAATTGAAATTAAAATCAACTAACAATACCTACTTGCCACACCTGTGTATTTTCAAAACAAACTTGTCTGTGAAGTTAGGAAAATACAGCTAAAAGCCCCATAACTTCGCTTCTGTACTGAATTAATAATCTATTTAGAGCCCATATTTTAAGTTAGGCACACACAAATCCAGTGTCAATGTTTCAGCTCGCTATGTCTTATGGTGGCTGAGTTTACTTGTGACAAACATTTTTGCGTTAAACGTCCATAACTTCACTTCTACGTTGAATTTCCAATCAATTCATAGCCTATATTTTAAGTTAGACCTACACAAATCTACTGTAAAAGTTTCAGCTTTATATGTCTTATGGTAGCTGAGTTTACCTGTGACAAAGTTTTGCGGACAAACCGACAAACCGACAAACCGACAAACCGACAGAAATTTTTCTAAGGGTGGATTCGGTTTCTCCAATGTATGAAACGTAAAGAAAACTTGAAATGAGTCAGTTCTAAGCAATGTACAGACAAAATCATTATTTTATTTATAAAGATGGCTACTAATTTTAAGCCAATTCTCCGACAATTAATGAAACTTAAAATTAGGTAAGTAGTGTTTTCTTAATTTTATCAACTGAATTTTATCAACTCACAATATTGGAAGAGTAGTCCACTGCAATGTCGTCTGAGTGAACAGAGACTCCAATTTTGTTGTAACTAATAAAATTGATATAGCCACATTAAAACATATGAAGTCATTTCATTTATAAAATATATTGGTTAGATAATATAGTTTATTTTCAAAGCATTGTGTAGCCTTCAATAAAAAAAAGTGAAACTGGCGTTGATTGTCAACGAGTTTATTTACAGTAACGTTTAAAGTAAACAGCTGATATTATTATGTTGAGATAATAATGGAAATTACTTTATAATGCAAACTTTTTAACCTTTATATCACTTATTTCCTTTATAATTAAAATAATGTACCTTAAGCATAGAAAACCATTTAACATTTAAATATATCGTCAAATGGCAATACGAATGTAATGTCTGAAGGTCACGTGTTTTTTTAATGATTCATATTAATTAATCAAAGAAAGATGTTGATGTGGTTGATCACGTGTTAGAAGTGTCTGTCAAAGGATTCCCTTGAAGGCATCTATTACGTGATTCCCAAAGCAGCAACAAGTCCCAACTTGTGTTCTTTTAACCTTGAGACAAGTCATTCTTTTTTAGTTTCTTTTGCTTTGCTTTTATCCTTTTTCTCAATACCATCAGCCAAGAATAATTTATTAGTTGTAAGGGGTTTCACTGGTCTGAAATATTGTTTTTATTGTCAAATTTGATACTGAATATCTTGCCAGTGTCTGCACTAAGGTGCCTTTCGTTGACGGTTTAAAGATTTTTTTATTTCATTTTCATTTTAAATTATTTTATTTATTGTTGATAATTATGTTTTTGCTTTTTTACAATCAAATTGATGTATGAAAATTATTACATTGATGTTCTCAATACATTTATTATACGATTGTGCATATTTGAAGTTGAATCTCATTTGAAACTGGTTTAACCGCATCATAAAAACAAGTCAGCATTAGTAAACATTTCTGAATTTTTATAGGTTTAAATTTGTATAGTTGCAAATCCCTTATAACATGATGGAATGCGTCAAAAAGGAAAAAAAACACGATGAAATGAGACATGGAAGAAGAGGAAATAATAATAAAATTGAAAAATAACTGGCTGGGATAAAAAGAATAACGTTTTAAATAAAAACTGTAGAGCAATATGAAGGAAGTATACCTGAGTCAAAGGGGGGGGGGTTAACTGTACCCCATGACAGACAACTCACAGGACAAGAGAGAGTGTAGAACGAATTTCACGGCTCCGTCTGGTTTCTTCTAAAATTATCGTACGCATATGTTTACTTGTAAAGACAAAACTAAAATATTCTTGTTATTTGTTTTAATATAGATAAAAATACTATTATTAGGTAGGAATTCAGATCAGAAAGAAAATTAGTGACTGATAAAAGAAGTGGTTTTGCAGTTGCTTCAAAGGGGTTTTGTGTTGCGTCAAAACAATTTTCAAGCCCTTATCTATTGATATAAGAAACTATCACATCTCAAACTCCTGATGGCTGCATTTTAAGAAGTGGTCATAATGATCTTAAGAGTTAAGGTGTAGAAGAAGGGAGAGTATTGTGCTTTTGGAAAAGTTTATTAGAGATAAACAGTTCAAAGAGGTATGGTGCAGGTGAGATTAGATCATTGTGACAAGAGGATTTAAAACGAGTAAAAGAGTTATAAATGTTAGATTTATTGATATCAGGACTAATATCACTTCACTTAAAGAAGAATCTGATGGGTAGAGATTAAGGTTCTTTAAACATTTAGAAACATTTTCAGGACTTCCAGAATAGATGCATATTGTTTAAAAATTGAGGTTAGTATGATTTATATTAGAAATAGGTAAAACCATCATACCTCGTAAGATGATCCTGGAGTTGGAGCGCTTTCGAACGTTGTCCATCTTCGATCGCAACAAACCTAATCGAATTGAACTTCCAGAATACTTCCAGAATTGCTGTTTTATTTACATAACAAGAGATACGAGCAGATATTATTATAAACAGATGTGGTAGTAAGTCTAGTCGAGAAAAGGGACGGGGTGTCAATAGATAACGAATGATTGCAGAAATTGAAGGGCGAACACCTCAAGGATAGACATGAGGATAAAGATTTGCAGGTTCAAGAATTGTATTCTTTTGAAGATGAAAAGGAACATGAAATGCTAGAAAAAACTCTAGAAAATAATACGAAGTGGATTGCTTGGATTAGTTTTTATAGTTGTTAAGGTGGGAGTTGTCAAGATGTTAGTGGATTTATTGCAAAGGATCTATTAATTGAGATTGTGTAAACGGGAAATATGCTCAAGAGTATTTTAGTAATAGATTAGATTTTGAGATGTAAGAGTTGCGCAGACGAATACAATGATTTAAAGATAAAAAGGTCTATTGGAGGGAAGATTAGGAACTGAATGCTGCGATATGATAACGATACCTGAGAGTTAAAGTAGATGACGGTGACTTCATACTCAGATTGTTTTGCTATATGTTTATATTAAACAACATGGAAGACATTGAACAGCTCACTATCTTTCGAGAAGGAAAATTTATTTTACCTACTACCTTTTCTAACAAATTGGGTCGTCCTGATATACATGTATCCTCCTCACGGCTCTCGGGAGCCACTGAAGAGTCAAACGTTGGAAAAGCTTTTTAGCAGTTATTCCAATACAAATGGAATGTAGGACTGCACAGTTTACTAAATGACTACGTTGTAGCTCCGTAATTTTTATCTCCGTTATTTAGACAGTAGATTTAGAGTCTTTTTGTTATAATAAATCTGACCTCTAAATGATCTTCTTGACATTATTTTACATTGATTTACGAACGGTTCTCTCTTCTTGTATATATAGATATTTTCATTATAAAAATATACCTCAGTTGTTTTAGCAACCTTCTGAGAGTCCATTGCTGATAAGTGCTTGCTTGTATTTCTCAAGTTCCTGATTGAAAAACATTACAGCTACTACAGTGGGTGAACGCTATCTGATTTAGGTATTAATGTAGAATTCCTGTATTACTTGAGCTCTCGCTATTCCTATTAAGGAACTTGAGCAAAGTCCTGTATTCATAAGTTTACTATGTACCATAGTACTAAAGTGCAAGTCTCATTGGTACTAAACCATGCAATAATTCGGATGATGTTCTGTACTATTGTCTATTGTAAAACTGAGCCCAGAATCTTGTTGGAGGGGTGACAGACAGGTTCTGATTCTTCTAAATTATCTGCCAAGACAAAATTATTCTTGAAGTACCTTCCGTAGAGTTGAGGCTTTTTTTTATTTTCGTAAACACATCTCGTTCAAATATACCATGAAAATGTTTTTAAATAGGGTCGCTAGGGGTGACCTTATTGCTAGGTCATCTACGTGCTTGTCCATTTCTCCTTGGGGCGAAGTGAAAGGGGCTTTGTTAGCACACAGCTTCAGTTGTAACATGCTTAGGTAGGTCCACCTTTTGCTAGTTGTTACAAGATAAATTTATTTCAAAATATATATAATTGAATAAAGGAGGGAGTGTATAGTGTGTATGTGTGAGTGAGTGTGTGTTTTGTGTGTGTGTGTGTGTGTGTGTGTGTGTGTGTGTGTGTGTGTGAGTGAGTGTTTGCGGGTTTGTATAGGCGGTTCTAATTTTCCTGTATTTTTTTTAAGAGGACTGAGCAACTGACAAAGTCAGGCCACGCGATGATTCCTTGATGGAATATAGCATCTCCCTTTGAGTCTACAGTGGGAGTCTTAAATTTTGCCTAACCCAAGTGTATTTAGAGTAGGGATCTTTAACGACTTCTGAAAAAAGTACAGGCTCGGGACCGAAGGCTTAAAGCCCTCTCCAAGGGATGACACGCTCAGATTTATTCACCTCCCTCGTGATAAATCGAGGTTAGCCACTGAACTAACCTGGCCTCCTGAATTTTCTTGTGAGTAAAATTTTATCTTACTCAGTTGAAAAAACAATGGTATAAGTTTTCGAGAAAATTGGAAAATTTGATTGTTTTATTAGGTTACTGAAGAAGTTATTTAGTTTTCGTTTAAATACGCATCAGATGGTGTTGAAGTTTTTTAATCAAGATTGACATTGATATTGTAAAATTGAGAGCAGATGGTATTTTCTGAATATAAATTATCTCGCGTTAGTAAATAATACTGCCTTACCTCGTATACTAGAGCAGTTGTTCCACCGGTTCCAGACATTGTCGATCTTCAAGTTAAACTCTTCTTTATTTTTACTCTTACTCGTATGTCCTGTTTGAAGATGAACAACATTCACAACCGGTCGAACAAATCCTGCTCCTTTATGTGAGTTGGGACGAGACTATATACGAATGTAGCTTCAACTAACCACCGTAGTTCCAACAATATGCAAGCATTTAAATTATGTGTGTTTTTCCTTTCACAATAAAATTTCTTTATCCAAGAGAGGTCAGAAAAGTTTGATTAAGTTATTCGTTGTGAATCCTTGCTGATAAACAGGATTTATATATTACCCATCTTTTGCTTGTAACTTCAATATTCTTTCTTAGTCATACCTGTTTTAAGAAATGAATTGAGTCACCCTTACCATTTTGTAGTGCAAATAACAACCATTTGATCATCATGGCTTGAAAGAAATTATTAAAATTAACATAATAAAAACAATATTTTTGTAGTTTGTTTGTTGAAATAAAAAGTTTCAATCCTGACTTTTTGTTTTTTTATAAAACAGATTACACTTTTATCCAGATTGCACAAACACATTTCATGAAACCAAATTTTACTAAGGAATACACTGGCACTGACAATAGTAGCCAACATTAATAATAATAATATTTAACTTACAAGATTGATTCTATGATTAAGGAAATGAGTACATGTTTTTAATATTTAACAAATCTAATTACATATATATATATATATATATATATATATATATATATATATATATAGTATATAATACGGAGGACAATCCAAACTGGACATATGCAAGTTCAAAATTGAAGGAGTATATACAGAGTAAAAACTTACTGATTTTTTTGATAAATCAGTCTTCATGAAAAAATAGAGGGATTTTCCTAAAACTTTAGATTTGCTACCTAATTATACCAATATATATATATCGCAGGTGGCTATTAATATTTAGTCATGAATGCTCTTGTCCTGATTTTTCTTTGGACCTCCCAACGTACAATTAAAATTAATACCACTTCTCGAATAATCACTTTTATGACTCCATCTTTTATTTTTTTCCTCTTTAGGTGTTTTATGATGTTTCTAAAATATTTAATAAGCAAATTATGACAATACCTAATAAATAAATTCATTTAAACAATGTAATGATAAAAATTCAACTCCATGAGATTAGCAAGATGTGTAAAAGAGGAACTAAGGAAGAAACGGAGGATTGAACGAGGAATGCGAAATTTCGTCTAAACCAATAGAGTGCAGTGTTGCGGACGAGTTGGCCCGAGAGAGATGAGGAAGGCCATCAGTGAAAGCGAGGCTGTGTTGCAGAACAAGACAGCCTCAAGTTAATGAGCTATTAGTCCTTAGTAAGTTCCTCATCAACTATACCAATCTGCATCGATTTTTGGCATCACCTATTACCAGCCTGTAAGATGGTTAATATGGAAATATATTAATTAGCGACATCAAGGATGAATGGAAATAGTATTATTTGCTATTAGATATTACCATTCGCAATATTTCAAATACATGTGATCTTACAAATAGTTGAAGAAACATGAAGCCAAAAAGAAGACAGTTGGTGGAAGAATTCATGTTAGTGTTGAGACATATTGCATGCATTCTTTAGTGCTCCCGGATATAGAATATTCAAAAAACTTATGTCAAGATATATTTGGAATCATCAATACTAATAAATAAATTAATTTAACTACAAATTTTTCCCGAATGAGATTGAACTAGTTTGCATGTTACATTAGATTGTTTCATAGTATGGAACGTAGCATACATACATAAATGTCTCATAGAGTTTCGTATCAAACTCTTTTGTTCTGTTGCGCTTTACAAAATATGGTAACGAATTTATATAACACTAGCAGACGTTCCCATCTTTGCCGGGTATTTCACGAAAACTTAGAGATCATACGTGGTATTCGAAAATATTATTAGAAGTTATAGAACAGTAGAAAATATCAGTATTGGGACAGTCCATAACTGTCATTGAATCTGGAGTTTGTTTTACCTTTTGCAGTTTTCGATACTGCGATCATATTTGATTTTATTCTAGGTATACTTCTTGTCTAGTTCACAGGTAGGGAGGACTCATTTTTTTAAAGTGGAAATATTATGATAAACGCCAACAAAATTAAAAGCAATTAACAATGGTAGCTAATTTGGTTTTAAAAAAATACAACTATTACAATAGGTGGAATAGAGACTACTTGCTACCATATCAGACACCTAAAAATATCTGTATATTTGAAGAAATATACATAAAATAATAGAATGTTACGTGCTTTTCAAGCCTTTAGTGTATTTTTGATTTTATAAACTCAACTATGAACACTGAATACTTTTTGCCCCCTTTTTCACCACTATGAACTTATCAAACTGCAGTATATTATCGACCCCTTAGGAGACCCTTGCTCTAACCATCTGGTACTAACACTAGACCAGTTCATTTGAAAATGGTTGTAATTCTTTGTACTGAATCTACTCTCTCTCTCTCTAAGCTGTGTGGTATTGACTGTGTTTAAGAATAACTTTTGAAATAAGTAAAGCAGCAGAATTAGTTCATCTCCAACGCAGACAAAGTGATAAGGCTATCTCTCAGAATAAAATAATAACTGTGCAGCAGAGAAATTTAATTGTATATGGTAATTGAAAAAAAGGCATTACTCGATCAGTCAATCAGAAAGACGCCAGATGAGAGCTAGGCTTTAACTGTACATAAGACTTCCGACAACCTTCGCTACAAGTTTGGTGCCTAATTCACAAAATAAGATCAAATACTCCACCTATATGAAGAAAATTGGAACAGACACAACAGTTTCTAGCTTTCAGCAGCTCAGAGGCAATTTAAGTTTGTAAATGTAAGTTGCACTGTACAATCATTTGTAATTCACCAGTCACTTATTTCTATTTCAATCTTTTTTCTTATACTCTTCCTATTTTGCGAAATCAGATTAATTAAGTACAAAAGGTATTTATAATTTTTATTATTTTATTATATCTGAAATTCTGATTTACTAAAAAGATAACAGTAAAGCAATCTTTTAATACTTAAATTGTAAAATCAGGAATCTTTAATTTTATATTTTTATGATTGGATAGAAGGATCGTATAATACTGCAGGAAAATTCTATGTTTGTATTAAACAAACGGTGAACTGAAATATTCGATGCTTTTATACTAACCTAAGGATGTACAAAATAATAAGACAAAATGGAAAGAAGAAATGAAACTGAAGAAGCCCCAAGTGAGCTCGCTAAGCTTCAGAGTTGTCCGGGCATTAACCCCGCTATACCATTCGTAAGGCAAATGCTGGTCAGGAACTCAAGGCCAGTCAGAAACCTGTGTACTCCGCTATACAGGCCAACGCTGTGAATTTTAGTCAGGCAATCTCCTCCTAAAATAATATGAAATTATTTCTACTGCTAAGCGAAAAAACAATATAACTCCTCAAATTGTAATTTATACAAACAGCAGGTGTACATAATCTTATAGAAATGGAGTAAAAGTTATCCGAATCGGAGATATTGAATATTTCCTAAGTTTGCAATATTAAAACAATCATGTTACATTGAGAATGTCAAAAGTTCTACCTGTAGTAACATGAAAATTTTAGGCCAATAAGAAATTAAGGTAACGTTTCTATCACAGAGATTGATAGAGTCGATTATAAACATCTTGTTTAATAAAATAAATAAATGTTTAAAGCATAAAAAATTACCCTGAACTGTTTCTTAGATATAGAAAGAGCTCACATAAACATCTTTTATGAATAGAACGAGCGCTGATAAATAAATGAATTAATCCAGAATATACAGATGAAAATCATGTAAATTTATTATTGATATAAAATAATATAATGAATGAATAATTAGTAGAAGTATTGGATCTCTGATCTCCCTTAACTGAAGTTGTGAACGTTAACTCCTGTTCTCAGTGTGGCGTTATCATAATAAAGTACTAATTTGTAATGGAAATATATTTCAAATAGAAGGATTTAGAAATTCGGTAGAATATGTTACCACATGTTGTGTTCTTAGCTGATACATAAGTAAGCTGCAGCTTACATCATAGAAACAAGCGAAATCTATTTGGAAGAGTCGGTACCTTTAAATACATGTTATGTAGAGCCGTTTAATCACCATTAAGAAGTTAAATATTTATGGCCAATCATACTAAAACCAATAGAAATTAAAGATGCTACTTTATGGATAATTATGAAGTTCATTATTGAGCTTGAAATCTAAAATTGATTTTAAAAACGACTTAACAATAGCCCCAGACACAATCAAATTAAGGGACAATTTGATTTGTCACCGCCTTCTGAAATATTAAATTGTATGTTCTACAAAACATATTAAATTTCAAAATGTATTACATGTAATATTGAATTGATTACATATGAGTTATATAATATTCTTCTAGAGATTTGGAGATTACGGTTGGAGGATAGTTATCAAAATGGAACATAACTGATTTTCAATGACTTTGATATTATGTTTACTAATAATATTCTTGAGTGTAGGCTACTCTAAACTTTATTTTTTGTAAACTCATAAAAACTATTGATAAATATCTTAAATTTTATAAATTAGAAATTGCATTTATTAAATTTGACGAATTATAAGTTAAAGTATGTTTAAGTTATGCATATTAATTTCAGTATTTTACTCCTTATAATGATATTTATCCTTGTTTGTCTGAAATATGTTTTAGAGTTTTGGCTTCAATGAACTGTTACTGCAAGCCAAAGATACAATTTTATTGTGTGATTTCTGTGTTTGATTTCTCTGACAGATGAAATAATTTTTTCATATATATATGTTGTTAAAATCTAGTTTGATATTTTCCTTCCATTTTAAGACTTTTTTCCATATTGAAATAAAAAATATGCTATGGGTAGTGGAAATCTATTTTTTTAGATATTAATTGAAATAATCGACAATAGATTGCTTTGTCGATTAAAATAAATTTCCTTTATTACTGTGTAAATATTTTGAAACAATATTTACATTGTAAACAACATACGTTGTAAACTTATATAACGTTTATTGTTTACAATGTATATTACTGCAAATAGACAAAGTTCTGGAATAATGCGTTTCTTTACCTATTGAAGAAATCCTGAATGACATTCTATCTTGATTACAGACGGCATGATCTGTACATATCCGAGTTCATTCCATTCATTTGCCTGATCCAGATAATAAGTATCATGGGGGAAAGCTACTTTGTTTAGCAAGCAAGCTGATCAAACAAAGTAGTTTTTGTGTCTTATCTCCACACTGAAACCTCACGAAGGAAATAAAAAGTGGTTCGTTACTACCATCTGCTTATTTGTCTTGTTGGCTATGACTGGCACATGCAATCATAAATAAGAATAAATTCGATATAGTAGTTCATACTAGTAGTATTATTGTTATAATGTAATGGAGACTGTCGATATTATTAGTGCATTGTTCACTATCATTAGACTGTGTATTATATTTGGCCAAGTCGTTTGTTCAGCCCTTATCAGTAAATCAGTTTCAGTTTACGTACAGTTTGGTGTACTCTTAACTAATTCTATTTCTCATTGCAAGATAACACATGTTTTTTAAAATATCTTTTCTTATTAGTTTTGATAAAGCACCTCTTTGTAGTTTCATAACTGAAGCATTCTTTGAAAACCTTCAAGTTGTTTCATAGCTGAAGCTGAATGCTTTGCTGATAAGTTTTTTCGAGTTTGGAAAATACATTACTGTACATCAATTAA
Source organism: Hermatobates lingyangjiaoensis (assembly GCA_026182355.1). Taxonomy (NCBI): domain Eukaryota; kingdom Metazoa; phylum Arthropoda; class Insecta; order Hemiptera; family Hermatobatidae; genus Hermatobates; species Hermatobates lingyangjiaoensis. The sequence continues at coordinate 1,344,394 of JAPFBL010001922.1, forward strand.
TGACTAACATTTTATGGTACTATCCATTGAGAAAACTGTTATTATCCTAAACTGGTTGAAAGTAGTACAATGTGTAGTGTATAGTAGTGTTACTACATCAATTCTTGTAAAGTACAGGTTACAAGTAAACACATGTCATAGGCGCTCGGACTTGTAGGAATACATTCTTCAACTACATTTTAATAGGATACATTATCTATTCTAAAAAGAGCAGAAGGCGGTGGACAATGGCCAGTGTATCGTCGTGTTTGATTATATAATGTTTCAGTAACCTCATTTGATGTAACAGAACTAATTACAAGCTACTTGCACAATTCCTTCGTCAGTCTTTCCCGAAGAGCCGACTTTTTCGTAATTCTGCCTTCCTCGGCCACTCTTTAAACTATCTTTTTGTGTTTTCCACCCGTTAAGTAACCTACTCATGATATGGTGCAAAAATAACTTTTTTTTTCATATCCTACAATCTTTTTCTAACATTCTTCATAGATTTTTTAGACAAACTAACTTGCCATTAAATGACTTTTTCACTATTTTAACTTCAGAGATAACGGATAGTTAAACAATGCCCAAACCAGTAGCTCTATAATTTTATAAGTAAAAAAGAGAAAAAATCTTAACGCTGGAATCTTTTTGATTGCCAGGATTGTTGTTAAGTTTAAGAATCTCCATATTCAAGTATAATATAGTTGTTTCATTGGGAATATTAATAAAAGGAGGAATTTTCCTTTGTTTCTGATGAAATCTTACAATCACCTTGCTTTTCAATATTCTTGATTATCGTCAGAATTAATTGAGATGTGATCTAGTGCTGCTTCACTATCTTAATAGCTGAACAGGTACACCAGAGCATTGGTTTTAAGGAGTAATAACTTTTGTTGCATAGTTTTAACTCTATTCTTGATACATCCGTATGTTGTCAGTTCTGCATTTGTTTTCTGGCAAAACTCTGAGGGCTGAAAAGGGGAAGGAACAGTCATGGAAGAGAAAAAACAAATGAAGAGAATTTCTAAATGAAAAAAAAAACATCTTTTGGAGGGGAGGTTCATAGCGTGAGCAAGTAGACCAAATTACATGTATAATATATATATATATATATTTCATTGAATAATTGACCGTATTTCACGGAAGTCATTTTCTTCATTAGTTTTTCTAGATCTTTAAATAATTTCTTTTTATCTTTATCTAAATATTGATGAATATGTTAGGGTGGATCCAACATGTTTTGACTAGCTTTCAGTTCATCACATTAGTAATACGTAAATAAAAAAGATGCACTATTAAAGTAGAAAAATTGTGAGATTTCAAGATTTTTATCATACATATTAGTGATAATTCATAGTTACTGTGACCAACTTGCCTTGTTCGTTGAATGTGGTGTTCGATATTTTCAAACCCCGGTCAACTTCAATAGGAACTCAACACAGTTTGTTTAGAGTTTTTACAACCTTCTAGTGCATTATATCACCAATTACAAGGTTTTTTTTCCTCCGAGTAGTACCCATACTGGTTGATAGTTTATTCATTAATATACAAAACTTATTAACATGCTATTATATTTATATTATATAAATTATAACAAATGTTTAGACTATACAATAAATTCACTTAAACATTAAGATATTGACTTAAATCTAATAACAGCCTGAAATGCTAATTAAACATTAAAAAATATCTAAATCAATTTTATTAATGTAATTCATAAAAAATTTAAAATATTCTGCTGAGAAAAGTTTTGATATGGTTGCTTGCCACGAGGCACTAGTGGTCACGATGTGTTGGAGCAAGGGTCCTCTGTGGTGGTCAAGAATAAAGGAGTATGGCAGTGGTAGAGGAGATGTTGCCAGATGCATCCATCTTCTGATGTTATGTTTAATCGGGTCAGGTAGAATGCTGTCCTTTAGTGCCTAGTCAGAACTTGTATCGGTTTATGGTTTATTCCAGATAGAGTGATATTTTTTCGAAATTCCATAAATAACGGGGTAAAGTTGTTGAGTAGGGGTTCAAAGTGATTTGAACTAACTGATGTTAACCTCTTTATCTGTAACTTAAACTATATTATATTTGAATATGAACTGGTTTAAGGCAAACATTAAGTTCATTATGTTGGAATCCTTATTGTTTTTGCCTCTCTTACATTTTTACAATAACTTTACTTTAAGCTCGTTTAAGTGGATGGGACATCGTAGTTTTTTTTTTATTGGATTTGGAAACATTCAATTATATAAGACCTTTTAATTTAGCAAATTGCTAAAAAAAAAAATAAAGAACAAATTGAATTGGACAGGTAACATCCGAGTTTGCATAAGCGAATTCCCAGGACCTTGAGAGGAGATGAGAATCTATTGAGCATAGCGCACAATCAGGTGTTCACTTCCCAGGGTGTGGGCAAAGCCTCTACAATGCAACCTTCTCATTATTTCATTTGCTATAGACTCTGCTATAACTTTCGTAAACTGATGAATGTGATTACAATAAATAACAAAATAGATCTGGCGTTTCGTGAAAATATAATGTATGTAATATAGGTCTATAACTTTGATTGAATGGCCTGTACATTATTATTTGTTATAATTATTATTTCTAATTTTCTTATACTAGATTTCTATCTTCCAGATATTAACTCTCTAAAAGATTTATCATACTTAGTTTCAACACTAAATTAAACGGTAAAGACGTTAAATAAATTCAAAATGGGCATTCCGTTTTTAAATTAATTTTGTTGACTTAAGTATAAGTAAAGCATAACCACCATGAAAAACTTTAATCTCTCAATTTTGATAAACTAAATGTTTGAGGTCCCCAAATTTCTTATTTGAAGTTTTTTCGATGATGTATGTGTGATTGGGTGTATCCAAAAGTTAATGGCACGCTTCGGATGCTCTGCGGTTTGATGGAGCAATTCAAATTTTACTTAAAAATGGGTTCTACAGAGTAGATATTCCCTATTGATTTCGGTCAATATTAAATAATTTAAAGGTAACTTTTTGACTGAAACATGTTTTCAGATAACAGTTCCGTCCCCCCCAACTGCTAACCATAGAGTGATAAATTTTCGTATTATAATATAGCTGACAATCAATAACTACAAAAAACCTCAGATTATTAAAGCAACCAAAAATCTATTTTTTACAGTAAAAAGTAAAAATATTGACTTTTGATCCATTCTGAAAGTATTTGGATACGATATAAGCACATCATTTGACTAATCATAATGAAATGATAACCATAAACAAATCGTATTAAGATATTTAGGGCAATATTTGTTTGTTTAAATGGCATGAACAGGATGGTCTCGTCATACATTGTATGAGTTCAGAATTTTTTTTTGTTAAAAAATTGTGTACAGAACAATAAAATTTCATCGGAAAAATTAACCTAAAATGAACTGATATAAAAAAAAGTCAAGAAATTCTGAATACTGCAAAAGTAAATATAACTGGTAACCTCGATGTACTTGTTGGATATGTTTACATTGACTTAAACATTTTTCAACAAACTTAAATCAAACAACGTCGCTATTTAAATGATAATAAATGAAATTTGAATATGTGTTCACGAGTTAATATGATACGAAAGAAGGTATAATTTTTAAAATTAAAAGCAAATGAACCATAGTCTATATTTTATCGTGTTTTAAATCGTTTGACAAATGGATGCCTAACAAATGTGTTATAGCCAATCTACTTGCTGATTACTTCCACAAATCTTGATTTCAGGTATACAGCTTTTGTTGTGTTTTAGAACACCATTGTTTTGGGTAATACTAAAGCATGAAGGCCAAGTTAGCTCAGTGGTTAACGCACTCACCTCTGGTCTGGTAGTCCGGTGTTCGATCCCCAGATGGCCCTCGATTTATTCAGGAGAATAAATCTGAGTACGTCGTCCCTCAGAGAGGACGTTAAGCCATCGGTTCTGAACCTGTACGATGTTAGGTACTCGTTAAAGATCCCTACTCGAAATGCACTTGAGTTAGGCAAATTTAGGATTCCCAATGTAGAACCTGTAGAATTACCGATCAAACAAAAAGCCGGGAAACGTCTGACGTTATCACCCACTAGGGGATCGGTTTAAAAAATAAAAAAAAATCCTGAAGCATGGGAGAGATACTTTGTTCATTATGACAATATGGCTACTAACTCATTTCGTAGTTGATGTAATAAACTTATTGGGTAGTGGGAAAGCTGAGTCTCATTTCTGAATTTGTTTCTGCGATTTAGACGTTGATTTATAATATAAATATATAGTTATATTTATATTAAGTTTTCACTGTCAAACTATAACCGAATATATAATCAAATAATCTATAATTAATTTATTTTTGTTATAAAGGTGGTTACATTTTAGATACGACTAAAGCAGTCAATGAACTTTTAGTCGAATAAGTAGTTGCCCTAATTTTTACACAGGATAAGGGGTGATTTTATATTGTCCAACTTGGTTGGTTGAGTAGAATTATATTTAACTAGAATGACTTCATGAAGAAGAAATGAATGAATATAAATATGCATGAATGAGAAAAAAATTAATGAATGGAGAAAGGTATGAATAAGAAAGCAAGAGGTGAGTTGGTTGCTGGTAGAGTCAGTGAGGTTACTTTCTTTTAGCAGTTATAGTGAATTAGATTAATTTTCTACAGCCTTGATTGTATTTCTAGTAGTGTTTGTTGATGCATTGTAGATATTTCGCATTGATAAATTCATATAATTTAAGAAAAGCTCTAAAAACACTATAACTGAAAGCAAATCAAAAACAACTTGATTAAAATATGTACACAATAAAAAATTTATTCAGAAAGATAGACACAACTTTTGGGTTTTCCACAATCAGAAAACTTTTTTTCTAAAAAAAAGTTGGAGTAAATTTTGGACTTAATACTGATATATATTCCAAAAATTTCACTTGTATTAATTAGAAGATGTAAGTATTTGTGGTTTTTTTAATCCTTCAATAAGTTTCTTTCATTGTGTGTCACATTAATATTCTAAAGTCATTCTATATAGTAATATAAATGATGAATAATGAAAATCAAAAATAAGGAAAAGAAAATTAAAATATCTAAATTAAAAATTCTTTGATAGCTATTGAATGCGGGTGATAATCTGCCGCAATAAACCTCCTCTAAAGCTCTTAAGAGAACATGAGAGTTAATGAGAGGGATCTAATTAAGGATTTGGACAAGGAAGCAGTTGTTAGAACTAAGACCGTAACCATTCGCATGGATGGAAATAGGAAGGCTGCTTGACTGACGGTCGGTCGCTCTTAAGCAGATCACACGAAGGATTGGCACAGCTGGAGCCGAACGTCAGGAAGGATCACATTAGGTGCAGTCCAGCAATAACATCAGTTTAGGGCATTATTAGGAGTATTAATATTCGGAAGGAATTATAAATTGGAAAAGGAAGTGAAGTTTGTAAACAACTAAAAAAAGACGAATTTTCTCTGACAATATTAGAAGGCTTGGTATAGACATACTATAAATATTCTTTAGGTTAAGATGCAATTGGTAAGAAATCAAGTGAGATTAATTAAAAGTTCAAAAGTCCAGGAGTAAGATGGCATAATGAGAAAAATCTCATTAACAGTGCCAAGCATATGAAGAACAGGAAAATAGGTATTTCTAAACAGAAAGAATTCCTAGAGTTTGAGGACTTTTACATATGAAGCCTCTTATAAGCATCAACATTCTTAGTACCGTATGTTCTATATATTTAGCTATTACTAATAAATCTTTCCTGACAACTCAATATAACTTCATCACCCTGCCTTCACGGCTAAAATTGTCTATGGGTAACTTGCCGTTGCGTGTACAGCGTGCTTGGTCTCCCACTCTCTTTTCTCCTGAAGACAGATTTGATTACACGAAAAATTAGAATTTATAAGTGTCTTCCATTATTCCCTGTGTTACTCTTCATTGATTTTGAATTCGTATTGTGTCCAGTTTGATTCGTCTTTCTGATTATAGAGCAAAAATCATCTAATATAAGCTTTCCTAACTGTCGGAAAGATTTTTTTAACAATTCCCCCACTTCATGAAGCCTGTTATGTTCAACATACTAAACAAATTGAGATAAAAATATAAATAATACAAATAAGAGTAATTTAAACATTCTCACCCGTACATCGAGTGACACTGACACATCCCTTCTGTTTTCATTCCAATATCTAAAATCATTTTAGTATTAACAGATTAAATTAATCTGTTTAAGTATTAAATTTAATCTGAACTTTATTTTACGTTTATATATGTGGTAGTTAACGTTTCGGTTGGCAGTTGTAAAAAGTATTGAGGCAGTGGTTCACGCTATTAATAAAGTAAAATACTCTGGTTCAAGAAAGAGTGTCCTTTACTTTTAAGTAATTCCTATAATTCATAACGTGTGTCATAGTGTCTTTTAAAGACAGACTAACCACTTTCCAATCCAACTTTCCAAAAGTAATCGGGTAAAAAGTTATTCATCTGTAATCAACTTTCTTCTACAATCGTCATTAAACTGTTATTAACATAATATATTATTTTATTTAAATTAAAATTATTTTTTTAATAATTTTTAAATTCAATATCTATTAATAATTTCAAAAGTGATTAATTCAGTTTGTACGTTTGCCAATCTTATATAAATCTGAAATGAGTTTGTTCTTATTATTTAATTTTTTTTTTCATTTTAGTGTCTGTAGAGACGAGATTTGGTTTAACTGTATCGTTGAATACTCTGCGCTAGTTCATTTCGAATACTTCGTTATAATTGATGGAATACTTGGCAGCATGGTTTGATTTGCTCTGGGTTAGATTGCAATCAGCACCGTCTCCAGAGCAGTGTTTGCCGACTGGTGATAGGACTTCTGATACCATTCATGGAGCGTGTCTTTTGTGTTGAGAACAAAGAAGTTGTCCATTACTCAGCCTGCTCTTTTAAAATTATCTCAACCCTTTAGAATCAATTAAATTGAAACACCTTCAATTGTCAGGTTTTACCATCTAATTGTAATTAGTTAAGAAATAAGTCAACAAAAATGATCCGTTTTCAACTATGTTTAGCCACCACATTAAAGCGATGCTATGCAACATGATATCCTCTTAGTTTTCACAAAATAAATACTTCATTGGCTAATGAATTCCAGCTAGTTTTATTGTCGAGTCATATACTATACGATGTCTAGCCACAATTACTGAAAGTATTATCAAAGCGAGGGTATGCAATGTGATATCCTCTTAGTTTTGATATGATAAATGTTTCACTGGCTAATAAACTCCAGCTAGTTTTATTGGTTAATAGTTGGTCTAAATCATTTATAAGAGTAAGACGCCCCATTTCATACTTGGCTTCTGATCTTTTGGAATGGAAGGTGATCATATGGAGTGAAAATTAATCAGTTGTACATCCGTAATTATATCGTATTTCCTCGAGTTATTTTTGTGACTTTTAACTTGTAATTAGTATTGCAGAAATTTACCTTAGGATGAACACAAAGTGTTCGAAACGCGTAGAATAAAAAACATTTTTTCATTTATATGCAGAGACTTTGATCTATCTATTTACCCAGTAGGAGCGAGAATTTTTTCTAGTCTACCCTCTGTCGAGGGAAGTATTTTGGTTAAAATATTAATAGGGATTAGCCTAGTCGTTTCTTCCTTTTTTAATTTGTTGTAGGTATTTTGAAAACCAATGTCGAACTGAGGAAACTATAATTAATTTTTTTACCCTTTTTAAATAAGTTTAATTATTTGCATGTGAAACTTCAAGCATTTTTAAAAGAAGCATAACCTGTACATAAACAATGCGAATACTATTGAACTCTTGATGAACTTGAACAATTGAAGACTAGTTGACCCACTTGATGGTGAAGTCCTCAGAGGCTAAGATCTTCCGCTCATCCTCGGTGCAACAGAAACATCGATTTGATGAACTAGATAGAGCTATTGAAATAGATAATTTACAGACAGCGTTTCAGTCTCTTCTGTCTATCTGCTTGCCCGATCTTTATATTGAATTATGTTCCAAGATAAGAAAAAATGATATGAATACATTATTTTAGTTGTTAATGTCTATTTTCAGTTATTTTTTTAATTATTTTTTTGAAGCTGTGATCTCGTTTAATGAACTAACTCTATTCAATTTTATCAGCTCTAATATATATTCTAATTAAATTTCTCGTCATTCCTCACTTGACATGCTTCATTCAATGTGAATTGGTTTGTTATTAATATCAAGTAAGATGTGGTTAAATTACTTTTTTCTTCACAATGTGGGAGAATCAATGGATTCTTCCCTGAGTCCTGAGAACATTGTTGATTGCACCTGAACAAGAGGCTATAAGACTGTGAATTAGAAAGCGGAGGGGTGTTGAAGAGAAATGAAGCACTGGCTCTATGCAAAGCCCATTCGCGGCCCTGCAGGTGCAGAACAGCTGTTTCTCTAGTCCACCGGCTTTCACCTTCCTTTTCTTCTTAATTAACACTTTGACGGTATTTGTGTTGATGCAGAATATTAACAAGTATTCTCAATCATAAAAATCAAGTATATTTATGATATAGACTTCATGTTTCAAGTGTTGAACAGTCACACACCGATTTTCATTTTACTATTTCCCAATTATGATATAATGAACAGAATTCATTGGATCTGAAAGGAGAGAACCAATTTCTACAGTGGTAACAATTGAAATGTACCATGACTAATCAATTCTATAGCTATAGCTTCTAATATAATCAAAAGCCACATGATAAAACCTTTAATTAAAAATCAATGTCTAAACCACAGTAAGAAATCAGAATAAAGTCTAAGATCTTTCAACAGAAACTAGAAACCTTTGTCAGGGTCAAATGATGAAGTTTAACTCTGACGAAAGCTGCTTGTTTCGGTTGAAAGACCTTAGTATTTTTTCTGATTTTTTACTTTGGTTTAGACGTTGATCCCCTTTATCTTGAATAATCGTATTCTCAAAATCAAAAGTGTGTGATTCAGTTAATGCATGAGTTGCAGGTGCTGTTACATTACTTTTATTAGTTCTTGTTGAGTAATATTATTATATAATCTTTCATTTCAAAAACAACTTTTTCTCTCCATAGTGCTGCGCTTGTTACAAATCTTTATATGTTATAGCAATAACTATATTGCTTTGTAACTCTTTGACACTTTTTCTTTCAACTTAGGAAACAGTGATTCTTTTCTTTTATTATGGATGCATGGGTAACTTCTATTGAATCTTATTTGATTTCTTCTTTAATTTTTTTTGATAAAGCACCAATGAAAAAAATTTAAAATACATTTTGTTTAGAATAAAAACTTCCAATTGAAATTTCTACATTTTCAGGCAATTTAAAGAGATTAGAATTCTAATATTAGATTTCTAATTTATTTTAATATTTAATAATTTATAACAATCAAATAACAAGTGTACAAAAACCCCACTCTCCAGTGCCCAATGTGAAAAGTGATGCTAAACAATTAATAGCTGATTTATGTTGAAACAAACAACCCTACAGGAATGACAGACTCACGGTTACACAGCATGTTGAAAGGTTATTATACCTACATTCTACCCAGAATGCTAAGATTACTGAGTTTAAACACCTTTTAAATAATCTAATACACCTTATTTTTCATTCTAATTGATTAAATTTAGAAAATGGTTAATTGTCATACATATTTATGTTAAATAAGAAAAATAGAAACGACTGTTATATTAATTAATTAATTAATAACCAGTACTAAAATTGCTACAGTGAATAATTTTTGTACATTTTTGAAAAATAGTTGTCAACCTCTACAATCAATCAATGAAGGCGACTCAGGAGCTAATATTAGCAAGTGAACTTACATTTGTAAAGATACTATATAGTGATAGAGCGAATTTAAAAATATATTATAATATCAATTAGAAAATTGTCTACATGTCTTTTTTATAAATAACTTTATAATATATAAATTTATGCTTTAATTACTATTTATAACCAATTTCTGTAGGAGGATTTTTGGTTAAATAAATTCAAGTATCTACTGTTCTTACCCACCCTACTTGAATATGCTAGCCTCACAGGAGACGACCAAGGATAAACATTATTTATATAAGGTTCAACACTTCAGAGTTTTAGTGTAAAAAAAGTAGATTTAAATTCACCAAGCAAAATAAACATAAGTTCAGAAAATTGCATGTGAAATCACCACATGTTGCATAAAAATATATTCATAAAAAGAAGTTAGAACAATCTAATCTGTTAGATGAGTTTTGCATCTGAAGATAAACCAATTGACTCATGATCCTAAGAAATCTGTTGAAACTGATTGGTCGACAACTAAAGGGAAAAAGAACATTTGTCTAAACGACTTTTTGCAATCACAACGGAACGTTAACTACAGAAAATGAGATGGAAGTTAAGATTAATGCTATGGAGAATACAGTGGAGATCAAGAAGTTTTGTAACAGTGAGCTTTGGAGACAGTTGGTAGAACCAATATGGTTGTTGCATGTACAGACTTTTGGGGACCTTGCTGCTTAGTTTGCTGTCGCTATGCCTAGATTGAAAATGTATTTCTATGCCTCACTTCAGATGTAAGTAAACAGTGCTCAGAGGACGTCCGCCAGCTACTGCAACGTTTTAAGTGGAC